>JADBJO010001564.1:152500-160000 GCA_016801955.1 Conus betulinus | reverse complement strand
AGTTTATGGATGTTCTTGTAAATGACATCTCCGTTTGGGGCCATTAAAATGGTCACGTTGGCTCTGTCAATCTTTGGTTCAAATAAAGACCTTCAACTTCTTACTAAAATCCACAATCATCTGTCTGGATGGGATTCCAGGAGCCAGCCTTTTGTCTTTCATTTCAGTCAGCGGTCTACGTTTACCGAGGTGTCTTCACAGTACAGGAGCTGGATTGTCATCGCAACAGCATGTATCATTATCTTGTGCTTGTCAGCGTGGAGAAGGAGCTGCCTCCTTGACGGTAACTAGATGCTCGACATCTTGCTTAACGATAGGACCCCCAGTATGGTAAACACTTTTGAATTGTAGTTCTAATATATGACACTATTCTGGTATTGTGTCCACGCCCTGTGACCTGTTCGTGTGAACTGCAAATCAGTGAACGAATGAGACTGTAAGAGTGAGAGAACACAAAACTACTGTTCCAGTTTGCAGCGTCTCATACTCCCCCTGATCTTCAGATCAGTGAGGAGGCTGAATACAGTCGCGCTCAGCACTCCAACCACGTGAGAATTAGTCCTAGCCAGCCAAGCCCAAAAGAATGCCGCACTAATGCGCTGGCGTGAACCACAAGGAGCTGAATGAACGGGGGGATCGTCAGATGAGTAATGTGACTCCCACTTCACTACAATTCCTGCCGAAAGTCAAAGGAAACAGGATTGCTGGTGACATATGAAAAGCTGTCTGAGTTAGCATTACCCCACTCCCATCCCGCTTTTCCTCTTCCTATTACCCAGCCTAAGCGTAAAAAAAAATGAATGAGAGCCCAATCAAAACAGCTAGACTATCCATTTATGCAGCACAAAAGTGCCCAGGCATGCTCGATGACAAGAGGCTGTGAACTAGTGAGTCAAAGAGTCAGCTATGGGGGGAGGGAGGTTTGGGTAGAGCTCTTCATGTACCCGTCATACCCCCTCACCCTCAGCACCCCCCTTTTTTCTTCCGCCCCTTCCTCTCCCACATTGCAGGGATGTTAGGTACACACTATGTTTTTCAACAATTCTAAGGAGTTTAGGAGGCGGCTTTTAAAGAGTCAGAGAACTTTTGATGAGGGAAAACTTAATCGTGGCAGTAAGAATGGTTACAAGGAAAGGTGAGGAAAGTCAAGTTAGTCCATTGTTTAACCAGTCAGTCGTCTCACTGACCAACCAATCAAACCCACTAGCCGCCGGCCAGAATATAACCGCCCAAAAAGCAAACGATCAAACAGCTAGTTATCCAATTCACCAACCACGACTATCTCACTGAAATTTGAAAAAAAAAAGACAAAACCTCTTAGCAAGAATGATTGACTCTTGTCCTCAGGCGTCCTGTAGATAGCCAACAGAAAGACGGCGTTGATGAACCTGCAGATATCCTCCAAGGTCTGCTCGATAACGGGCTGCACGATCTCCCCGATACAGTGGAAGGGCAGATTGTCCGTTATGTTAACTTTCGTGACGCGCCGGATGTTGTCCCCGCACTGTTGAATGCACATCTTGTCGTTCAGCACCAGGTGATACGGTAGAGCACTGCAAATGTCTTCCGCTCTGAAACACAGGTAGTCATTTCAAAAAATCATCCTGAGCCTGTTACAGCAACCATCAGCCTGCGGCTATTAACAGCAATCATCACCCCCTGAGCCTATAACAGAAACTATTCCCTGAGCCTATAACAGCAACCATCAGCCTGAGCCTCTTACAGCAACCATCACCCTGAGCCTATTAAAGCAAGCATCACCCTAAGCCTATTACAGCAACAATCACCCTGAGCCTATTACAACAACCACACCCTGAGCCTATTACAGCAACCATCACCCTGAGCCTATTACAACAACCATCACACTGAGCCTATTACAGCAACCATCACCCTGAGCCTATCATAGCAACCATCACCTTGAGCCTATTACAACAACCACCCTGAGCACCCTGAGCTGATTACAACAACCATCACCCTGAGCCTATTACAACAACCATCACCCTGAGCCCATTACAGCAACCATCACCTTGAGCCTGTTACAACAACCATCACCCTGAGCCTATTACAACAACCATCACCCTGGCCTATTACAGCAACCATTACCCTGGCCTATTACAACAACCATCACCCTGAGCCTATTACAGCAACCATCACCCTGGGCCTATTACAGCAACCACTACCCTGGGACTATTATAGCAACCATTACCCTGGGCCTATCACAGCAACCATTACCCTGGGACTATTACTATACAGCAACCATCACCCTGAGCCTATTACAGCAACCGTTACCCTGGGCCTATTACAACAACCATCACCCTAGGCCTATTACAGCAACCATCACCCTGGGCCTATTACAGCAACCATCACCCTGGGCCTATTACAGCAACCACTACCCTGGGACTATTATAGCAACCATTACCCTGGGCCTATCACAGCAACCATTACCCTGGGACTATTACAGCAACCATCACCCTGAGCCTATTACAGCAACCGTTACCCTGGGCCTATTACAACAACCATCACCCTAGGCCTATTACAGCAACCATCACCCTAGGCCTATTACAGAAACCATCACCCTGAGTCTATTACAGCAACCATCACCGTGAGCCTATTACAGCAACTATCACCCTGAGCCTATTACATCAACCACTATCCTGGGTCTGTCACAGCAACCATTACCCTGAGCCTATTAGAACAACCATTACCCTGAGCCTATTACGGCAACCATTACCCTGCGCCTATTAAAGCAACCATCACCCTGAGCCTATTACAGCAACAATCACCCTGAGACCATTACATGAACCATTATCTTGAGTCTATCATAGCAACCATTACCCTGAGCCTATTACAGCAACCATTACCCTGGGCCTATCACAGCAACCATCACCTTGACGCTATCACAGCAACCATTACCCTGAGCCTGTTACAACAACCATCACCCTGAGCCTGTACAGCAACCAACACCTTGAGGCTATCACAGCAACCATTACCCTGAGCCTATTATAGAAACCATCACCCTGGGCCTATCATAGCAACCGTCACCCTGGGCCTATTACAACAACCATTACCCTGGGCCTATTACAGCAACCATCACCCTGAGTCTATTACAGCAACCATCACCCCGAGCCTATTACACAATCATCACCCTGGGCCTATTACAGCAATCATCACCCTGGGCCTATTACAGCAATCATCACCCTGGGCCTATTACAGCAATCATCACCCTGGGCCTATTACAGCAACCATCACCCTTAGCCTATTACAGCAACCATCACCTTGAGCCTATTACAGCAACCACTATCCTGGGTCTGTCACAGCAACCATCACCCTGAGCCTATTTCAGCAACCACTATCCTGGGTCTGTCACAGCAACCATTACCCTGAGCCAATTAGAGCAACCATTACCCTGAGCCTATTACAGCAACCCATCACCCTGACCCTATTACAGCAACCATCACCCTGAGACCATTAAATGAACCATTATCCTGAGTCTATCACAGCAACCATTACCCTGAGCCTATTACAGCAACAATTTCCCTGAACCTATTACAGCAACTATCACCCTGAGCCTATTACAGCAACCATTACCCTATTACTGCAACCATCACCCTGAGCCTATTACAGCAACCATTACCCTGAGCCTATTAGAGCAACCATTACTCTGAGCCTAGTATAGCACTTACTACCCTGGCCCAATCAAAGCAACCGTCACCCTGGGCCTATTACAGCAACCATCACCCTGAGACCATTACATGAACCATTATCCTGAGTCTATCACAGCAACCATTACCCTGAGCCTATTACAGCAACCATTACCCTGAACCTATTACAGCAACCATCACCCTTAGCCTATTACAGCATCACCATTACCCTATTACTGCAACCATCACCCTGAGCCTATTACAGCAACCATTACCCTGAGCCTATTAGAGCAACCATTACGCTGAGCCTAGTATAGCACTTACTACCCCTGGCCCAATCAAAGCAACCGTCACCCTGGGCCTATTGCAGCAACCATCACCGCCACCTGTCAGATTGATCAGTATCTATTTTCTCTCTCCGGCAGCAACCAACACACTGTCCATTCTGCATCCGCTCCCATCGCACCCCCTTCCCCACCCTCATTCCAGTAATGACAAAGGGAACTTGTTTAAAATGTTTCTACTGTTTAATCATGAAAG
Source organism: Conus betulinus (assembly GCA_016801955.1). Lineage (NCBI taxonomy): Eukaryota > Metazoa > Mollusca > Gastropoda > Neogastropoda > Conidae > Conus > Conus betulinus. Next base: position 155,819 of record JADBJO010001564.1, on the reverse strand, counting down.
CGAAAGTGAGATGTGTCAGTACTGCGGTTACTACCATCACTAGAACTTTTACTACTACTACTACTACTACTACTACTACTACTACTACTACTACTACTACTACTATTCCAGACAGTTACTTAAAGGGCTGGACACCATGGTGATCTGTTTCTGGTACACTTAGAAAAAGTCTTCTGGGACAGATCGGACGCTCAGTCTGCCTCAGAAAAAAATCCAGTCAAATGAAAGACATGGTGGGGCTGGGGCGGGTGGGTTGGTATTCGATTTTGAACATACTAGGACAAAACGGATTTCTCATTTTCCGTTCGAAAAGCTCGGATCCTTCCCAGGACAAAGCCTAATTCCAGTCTGCCCCAAGACAAACCGGAATTCCGGTCTGTTCCTGCGGAGAGTTCCAATATTCCGAAGACCGAGGGTGGATTCCGGTGTGTCCCAGCGTTCTGTCTGTCCACACTGACTTGATGATGGAGTCGTGGCCGGAGCCCTTGGGTCGCAGCAGAGACAGATGAGACAGTGCGCCGGGTAGGTGGACTATGCCGTCTGTTTTAGCGTCTTTCGAGGCAGCGGGTCTCACCTGTTGTATGGCACAATTTGTTGTCGTCTGCAGGTGTTTCAGGAGATCAAAGATTTTTAGGAGTGTGGGACTCTGCGAATAAATCACGTTGTGGAGTGGCATGATGTGGTGTGTGTGTGGCGTGATGTGGTGTGGTGTGGTTTGCTGTGGTGCTGTGTATTATGGTGTGGTATGGTGTGGCGTGGTGTGGTGCATACGGTGTGTGCGTGTGTGTGTGTGTGTGTGTGTGTGTGTGTGTGTGTGTGTGTGTGTGTGTGTGTGTGTGTGTAAAAGAGGATGGATGAGAGAGAGAGAGAGAGAGACAGTGAGAGACAGTGAGAGACAGAGAGAGAGAGAACAGATAGACAAGACAAATGATCAAATGAACTGAGCAATCTGCCCATAAAAAACTTGTACAGTGAGGTGGAGGTCAATCTGCCTATGTGAACTTGAACACGAGGTGTGGGCAATGTAAACAAAATTCTGGAAAAAAAAGACCAAACAAAAACACTAACGATTCTCCTCGCAGAATAAGCAATGTCACTAACACACACACACACACACACACACACACACACACACACACACACACACACATACGCACGCACACGCGCGCGCGCGCGCGCACACACACACACAACAACAACAAAAATAAACCAACGGGCACACTCATTTTCGGATGGGGGTAAATAGAAGAGACAGTTAGACAGACAGACAGACAGACAGACAAAGACAGAGTGAGAGAGACTAAGCATTCTTGCTTGTGTGTGTGTGATGTGTGTGTGTGTGTGTGTGTGTGTGTGTGTGTGTGTGTGTGTGTGTGTGTGTGTGTGTGTGTGTGTGTGTGTGTGTGTGTGTGTGTGTGTGTGTGTGTGTGTGTGTGTGTGTGTGTGTGTGTGTATGTGTGTGAGCAAACAAGCAAGCGATAAGCGTGATAGAAAGAAGGAGGACGGCAGTGTGCGTGTGCTTTATAGTGTGTGCGTGAGCGTCCTTGAGCAGGCGTACTTGTATGTGCGCAGAGGCCTGTGAGCCCGAGGAGGCGGAGGCGGTAAGCGGGCTGACCCTAAAGACAGTGTGGTTGACAGTAATGTTGTCACTGGTCTTCTCCTTGGCCTGTGTGAGGACAGTCACACTGGCCGTCTGGTGGAAGATCTGTTTGCCCACGGCTTCCACTAATCCTGCCACAAAGAACAGAATGAAAGGAGGAGGGAACAACGGATAGAAAGAGAAGAAGAAAATGATTTAGTTGAAAAAAAAAACCACGAAAAGAATGGAAGATAGTAATATGAAAAATAGAAAGAAAAAAGAAAGACGGTAATCAAAGAGAAGTGGTAATAAAAAAAATTGGAAAATAGCAATCGATGAAGCAAACAATAAACACGGGAAATAAAGAAGGAAACAGAGTTGGAATTGTCAAAAAAAACAAAAAACAAACAAAAAAAAAAAAAACGAAAGAAGACAGTACAGAACACAGAAAATATGAAAGAGGGATGGAAGTTGTCAGAAAAAGAAAAGAAGGGAAGAAAGTTACCAAGGAACATAAGAATAAGGCGAGAAGGGAAAAAGTAATCCAGAAAAATCAGAAAGCAAGGAAGAATTTAAGAGGAAAGAGAATGAGAAAGACGAAAAAAAGTAACAAAGGACGAAAATGATCTAGAAAGAAGAGAAAGCGGCAACCAAGCGAGAAAACCATAACATCCCATCCCCCCCCCCCCCCCCCCCCCCCCCCCCCCCCCCCCCCCCCGAAAAAAAAAATTTGAAATAACAAGAAGCAATTAAGAAAAAAAAAAAACAATGATTCAATGAACGAATGAAAGTAACAAAGGAAGAAAGAAAAGAAGAAATGAAAAAAAAAAAGAGTTGAAGAGAGGAGGCTTGAAAGGTACATTTGCTGACAACAGTAATCTTGACCGTAAAAGAGAAAATGAGATGAGGAAGGACGTAAGAGAAAAAGGAAAAGAAAAAGAGAGAGAGAGAGAGATGAGAGAGAGAGAGAGAGAGAGAGAGAGAGAGAGAGAGAGAGAGAGAGAGAGAGAGAGAGAGAGAGAGAGAGAGTTTGTCGAAAAAAAATCACATCTTTACCCTATGCTTGCGGGTTTACGTAAATAAAAAGAAAATATTCACTCTTGGGACAGATACACGCATAGGTGGATGCAAACATAACTTATAGTGATCAGATAGGCATGAAAATAATACCTATGACGATGGGGTAGAAGCCCTCTTTTCTACTGTAGTAATGAAGAAGCATGTCGCCGTTCTCCGTTTGCTCACACCTGATCCAACATTCAACACGTCTGTTGAATACAGTCCATGTAATGTGGACAATAATCAGAACACGAATAAGAACAACTTCTTCACAGACATTCTCTCAGATACAAAGATGATGATGGTAGCATATGTATGTATTTGGTTTGGGGGAACGTGAGGAGAACTAACAACTCCACATTGTGATTTTCACCAAGGTGTTAAATATGTAGTAGGTAGAATAGCCCCGTGGTAGATCCTACACAAGTGTGTCTGTTTAAAGAAACTTGTCTCAGAGACTGTCACTTTCCATGACCAAAAACAAGGCTCAAGAAAACGAGAATGTTTCGCTGTCCAACGTCACTGAAGAAATGTGCACGCGATATATATATGTTATATATATATATATATATATATATATATATATATATATATATGTATGTGTGTGTGTGTGTGTGTGTGTGTGTGTGTGTGTGTGTGTGTGTGTGTGTGTGTGTGTGGACAGAGTGTTTTGGTGGCAAT
>JADBJO010001564.1:132500-145000 GCA_016801955.1 Conus betulinus | reverse complement strand
CCGCCTCATCTACCTGACGGTGGTAGTCTTATAAGTTGAGAGAGAGGAATTCCTATTCCTGCCCACCATGTCTATACCTTAACCCTCTGGGGGGTGACCAGCCGTCGACCGTCCCATGGTGAAGGGCTGCTGGTGCTGCTGGTTCCGGTTCCCGGGTGCTTTTCGCTGAGGATCAGCCTGCCGGGCCCACCTTTTCCCCTTCTTTCCACCCGCCGTTCTGGTGAGTTATTTTCGTGCTTCTCAGTTTGTTCCTATTTCGCATTGCACAAGGGTATCGGTTGTAAATTGTAAAATCAATATTTTCATTCAAAAATCTATCGTTTTGGGTACTGTGCTGAGGCAGTGCTATAGGTTTGGAGAAATATTGTGGTTTCAGGCGCGCTGCGAGCGTTAGCCTGATTTGTTGATGTAGAAGTGCAAGTTTGAATTTTATTCTAAATGCGCTGCGCTGAAGCAGTGGCATTTTCTTGTCAGCGAATCGTGTGGACACATGGCGCGCCGCGCGGGCTTGCCTGTTTGCTGAGTCAGAGAGAGGAGTATGGTTGTCTAGTTTTATGGTGTGCGACACCATGGCGTACCATTGTGAATACTTCATTTTGGTGGAATCTTGTAAATAATGAGTGTCAGCAATACTTATTTTTATTATAAATTATTATTATTATTTATTTTCATTTAAAAGCCTTCAGGCCGGACGCTGTGTTAGTGGAGTGACCGCGCGACTCACTTGGAGTCGTGAAGTGAGCATTCCCTCGCGGCGCTTACCCCCCCCCCCCCCCCCCCCCCCCCCCCCCCCCCCCCCCCCCCCCCCGTCGGGTCCGCTCCGCCTGTTTGTTTTTATGTATTGTCGATTTTATTATGTTTATCATTATTTATTTATTTTACTATTTTTATTTTCTTCAGTATGAATGTGGTATGGGTGTGTGTTGTTGTGGTAATTTAAATCTCAAAATTCAAAGTAAACACATTAGGATATTCATATGCCTTGTTTTCCTATCAATTTTTTTTTCTTTCCCTACCCAAGGCCTTTAGCCTGAAGGGGTAGTTATCATATATTGTGACAAAATTAATAATAATTCCACCAAGTAAACAAATTTGTGTGTGTGTGTGTGTGTGTTTTCAATCATTAAAGAGGGGAAAAAAAGGAGAGAGAGAGAGAGAGAGAGAGAGAGAGAGAGAGAGAGAGAGCAGAGAGAGAGAGAAATACAATAATGAGAAATAAAATATTGCTTTTAAAAAGTGTTTTAAGTAAATTAATTATTATTAAAGAACTAAATTGACAGTCTTGTTGCCCATCTCGCCAGGTAGTAGCCTGCACCCACACCATACCTCAGCTGTGTTTAGAGTGAGATTCTAATGCCCCTTTTATAGGGCGGGGTTAGTATTTGGTATCGTGTCAAGTTTTGGCACGGCCCAGACGCCCTTTTCATCGCAGGGCGTCCAGCCTGGAAGCCGTCTGAAGGAGGAGTGGGACGCTGACTGAGGTGCTGAGAGCGAGGCCAGAACGCCAGTCCTGAGGTTACACTCTGGATCCTGAGTGTATCGACGACTGTGCTCTGGTGCACCGGTGTTTCCCTGCTCGGACAGTGAAAGGACTCTCCTCTTCTTTAAGTTAAGTTTTGTTTCTGGCTGTGTATGGGTGGTGTTTGGTGATGCCTGGCGTGTGGGAGACGCTCTGTAGGGCTGAGATAGTGTGCTTGTGAGTGTACATGTGTGAACACCTGAGAAAATGTACATGAAGTGTGTGAATGTCGGTGAATATGCTTGTGTGGCTGGGGTAAGCCCTGTTTTTTCTTTCATTTCATGTTTCTCCCCTGTCCTTTCTTCTTTCTTTTTTTTTTTTTGATAGATCAGTGTTTAGGGTCTAAACTTAGCTGTTCCCTGGGTCAGGGTGGGGGTCTTTCATTGGGTTATTTTTGCCATTAAGTAGATATTTTCTTTTAGGTGTCTGTCCTCTTCTATTTTCCTTCCTTTTCCAATTATCGCTCTCTATGTACTCCCTCTTATTGATAGGCGTCCCTCCCCCACTAGGTGTGAATGAGGTGTTTTCTTTAATTAATACATTGTTTAATTGGGTTATTTTCTGTTTTCCACGAGTGGTTTGAGCGTGTGGTCGGTGGGTGTTGTGTGCCCTGCTGTTCCCTCTCTTCTCTTCCACCCTCACATCCTTGATTCAAGGACCTTGACTTTGACAACAATGACTGTCCGTGTGTTGCCTCTTTGAAATTAGAATTTGTGTTATTTTAAAGAGTCCCACTCCTTGCATAATGTGTTTGGGTTGTATCTACCATTAACGGAAATGTTAAGAGTCAAATGATTTTTTCAACATTAAAACTCTGTGTGTGTTTTGAGGGAAGGGGGGAGGGGGGTGGTGGTAGGGGGGTCGGTCGGTCGGTCTCTCACTCTGTCTCGGTAACTAATGTCATTATTGACAAGTAAGCTTGGTCTTAAACCCAAATGATAACGTTCCTGCATTCTGAAGACAATTCATTTGGTGTTCGTCACGAACATCGACCTCAGTATTGAACAATAACCAGCACAGAGCTGAAAGCATGCGACAAGAGCCGCCATTTTGCTTTAGCAGCTGTTCAAAAACAAAAATCCGAGTCTTTTGAAAACGCTGGCAACGGTTTTGTGCAAGTATCGCGATTTTGACTGCTCTATAGTCTCAGCAGCCATACTTCTCTTCCAACAGCCTGCTATAAGGTACACGGTTGAAACTGTGTTTATTTTGAAAAGAAAAAAGAAAAAAAAAATAAGTGTAGCGTCCGGAAGGATAAATGACCACGAAGGTGACGTGGAACAGGCACAATTATCGTCAACATTAAAGCGTTTCGGGACACATTCACTGGCATTACAATGGTAGGTAAGTGTACGGTGACTTTTAGCCCTTGTTTCAAAGCGTCAATGTAGAGATTTACAGCACATTTCTGGTCAGCTTTTTGGACGCTGATCGTACGTAATGATTGCTTAAAGACAGTTGTCAGCCTCCCTGATTTCCGCGATGGAAAAAAATGGAAAGTTTGAGTAAGCCTACAAGAACGGAACCCTGGTGAAAGCAGTCTTAAGCAAACATTTGTAATTTTGTGGCGTGTGTGTGTGTGTGTGTGTGTGTGTGTGTGTGTGTGTGTGTACACGCGCGCACGCGTGTGCACACAGGTTCTGGGTACACTTGGGTGTGTGTGTGTGTGTGTGTGATGTGAGAGACAGAGACAGAGAGATGAAAGGTGCTCGAGTCTGGTGCACATTATGTATGTGTGAAGGTGCTTGCGCCTTTTTCTGTGAATGTGCTGTGCGTGTGTGTGTGTGTGTGTGTGTGTGTGTGTGTGTGTGTGTGTGTGTGTGTGCTCGCGCTCCCGTGTGTATGAAGACATGCAGTTCAAGTAATTACATATTCCAACAACGTGACACAGTAGCAAAAAATATTCATTTGGAGAGAAGGAACTGTTATTGTGTTTGAACTTACAGAACCCATTTATAACAAAGGGAGGTAAAAGAGGGAACTGTTCACACACACACACACACACACACACACACACACACACACACACACACACACACACACACTCACTCACTCACTCACTCACTCACACACACATGTTCACAATTTGTTTATTTTGTCCATAAAGGAAAATTAGTTTGTGGTGACACATTGCAACAGCACATCATAAAATACAATGTAAAATACAATAGAATAAAATCAAATTAATAAGCCTAAACGAAACATCAACACTCACCACTTATTTACTTATCTACAAATCACAATCCATCTTCTGTCCACACTCACACACACACACGAAAAGGAAATTCAACAAACTCGATTTTCATAACGGGCACCTGTGAGTAATGAAGCCATGATTAACAAACTATCAAAACCCGGAATATCACGTTTCTCAGTTCCTTTGGCTGGCCGTTGAACGCGCCTTCATTCCATAATTATGCAGAAATGTCTCACACATCAGTCATAAGGGATCTTCGTTGTCAGTCGCTATGTTGACGCCAGAGTTCCCTCTCCAGCCCTGTCTTTACTTAAACGGGAGGTGGTTCAGTTCTTGATCGATTGATTCTGATACTTTAGTGTGGCGATGTATACCACAGTCTCGCCAGAGTATAAGACTTTTAGTCGTTCGCAAATGAGTATGGTCTTTTTGACAATCAGTGTGATTTAAGTCCTCCAGGTCACTGGCTGAGATAGACGAACCAGTTTAATGTCGTGCTACAATCTGTGTGCGTTATGTGGTCTGTCCCGTTTTTCATTGTTTGATTCTACACTTTACGTGAAAGTCTTCTACACACGATTCGTTGACACGAGGTTTATTTGACCTAGAATCTCAAATCATTATGCAGTAAGAACACCGTAAGTAACTACCCAGCAAAAAATACAATATCCCTCGCTCTTCCAAACCAGTAGTCCCACAGTCTTTCTTTTAACTTTCATCATTATTTTCAAATTGTAAAAAAGGGAAGAAAAGAAAAAGCCTCAGCAATGGGGCGAGGGTATCAAGGGATACCACACCAAAATGATCTTTCCAGCTTGTAGAAGTCGGTCCAAATTATCCCCCCTTACCGTTGACCCATTCTTGTGTTCTGTGAAAAGTGCTCTCAGCGTAAATGAGCTGTTAAAGTGCTCGGCGTGGGTTGGAGTGGTGGTGAATGCATTCACTGTACAGATTGTCGGGTTTTTTGTTTTTTTTTTTTTATTTTTTTAGCACACGCAACAGGCACTACGTTAGGTTTCAAAGCGGTCTGTCTCCACAGAGCTTTTCTGACATGTTACAACTGGCGTAACCCACCAGAATCAGTGTATGTAGGCAGAACTATCATAGTCAATATGGCATTAATCAAGCAGCTGACGTTTCGAAAAATACCATCATGTCTGTGGCGTAAACAGTAAACACGACTTGTCTTTACAAACTTACACATACACCAGTACTTCAGCCAACGCGGTTCACGCCACCTTCGAGCTAAAAACACAATCCATTCACGCTAAAAACAAACAAACAAACGAACGAACGAACGAACAAAAAACCCTCACAGAAAGCTATAATGGGGTACGGAAAAGGCAAAAAACAACCTTTCTGCAAGTTGGAGGAAGATCATTTTGGAAGAGTTCCTAAATCATTCCCCTCCCCAAAAACAAACAAACGGAATTAAAAAAAAAAAAAAAGGAGTTTGAAGAACTTCCTTATGTCTGGACATCACTGCGACTGAAATCATATCGTTCAAATAAGTGGCAAGAAAAGAAGAAGTACGTGTTTTGTTTGTTGTTGTTGTTGTTTTGTTGTTGTTTTTTTTGAAGGGCCGGGTATTGTATTTTGCTTCGACAGCCAATTAAACACCTTGTCCGGAGTTCCTACTGCATGAAGAAAGTTTTATAGTATACACGAAGAACTCAACTGTTGTGTCCAGAGCGTACGCTGTAAGCGTCACCGTGGTCTTTATGCATGTTAGTATTTCTGACGTGTTACGCCGGCACCAGCAATCCACAGGGAGTGTCAGTGTCATGTTGCCATATGGCAACCTACCAGAGGAGACACCGCACCACAGCCGAGTCATTTCGGTGGTGTTCACTGTTGCCTAGTCTTATCCAACATACCCATTAGTTTAAACTTCAAATCCTTCCACTGTATTTTCTTTTTTTCTCTTAATATGAGTTCATGAAGGTATGGCCTTAGCCCATACACGTAACGCCGATAATCTGGACACTTCTGACGTCTACTACAAACCAGTATTATCAGCATCAGTTATCGTAAGCTCGTGGGCTGCTTTGCTGTTTTAAACTTAATACCTTTCTACTATACTTCAAAACACAGCACGCACACTTAGAGAGAGAGAGAGAGAGAGAGAGAGAGAGAAGGCGAAGGACGGCGAGTGGGTGGTTTAGCATGTGAACAAAATGCGGATAATATTTGTTGAATAAACAGATGATTTTTCGATGAAATACTTCCAGCTGTGATTATTTGATACTATGATTTACGGTATGGAAAAAAAAAAACAAACTGATCAATATCAATGTACTTTGCTGATCAAGTGTGTGCTTTTAGCTGCACTCGTGGGTTTTGAAACCGATCATCCGACTGGATCCATTCTCCAGAGAACTCTGCTGCCTTTGTCAAAAGTCATGGTCCAGCAAGTCATTGGCCTGCGCGTGCAAGGCGAAGTTTTTATGGCAGCTGTCAAGAGGGTCTTTCCCTGGGGGAAAAACTATACCCCAGATTCCTCCAGGACAGAATACATGAGCAGTACCTTTCCTGCTACTAATTTTTATGCATTCATTGTGTTTGATGGAATTGAAAAGGTCATGGCAAAACTTCGACATGACAGATGGAATTGAAAAGGTCATGGCAAAACTTCGACATGACAGACGTGGTCATATTTATTTTGATGAGAAATTCGTACAGATTCAGCAGAACATTTTCCTAGATTCAGTTCATGTTGTACCTGTCGGTAGATTTGTTCTTGCAGGTACCCAGAAAAGGAAAGAGAAATTCTCATTCAAAGGTGAATCAAAGACATACACAAGGTGTATAGAACGTAAAAAAACGCCGAGAGAAGTATAAAAACAAACAACGTTACAAATTTCAACAGAACAATAACACAAATGAGATAACATACCACAACAGGAGTAGATAAATTTATCATGGATTTGTTTCCTTCTCTCTTCATTAAATACGTAACATACACATGGAACGCTGAATTTTTTAAGTTTTCCACGCATTTCCCCATGGCTAAAAGTTTCCTTTATTGTTTTATCTACGTGTACCGTCATAACATAGCTCTTCGTCACATTGCCGCAAAACGTTTCATCTTTCACCGAGTTCTACGATGTGGTGAGAACACAAACTGCAAAACTTAGTTTGTATGCATATAACGGTGTACATTTCTTGCTTATGTGCACGAAGCAATGCTTTCGTTTGAAAATAATCCAAAGAATGAATTAATAAATAAATAAAGTGTGAATAAATCAGTTATAACACCTCTTTCGGGTGTCCTTTTTATTCTATATAGTCAGACAAAAGGCACCGTTTTATGAGCCAAAGTTTGAAAGCTTCTCATATAATTTCCATGGCCTATCGAGTCAAGGTGACAGAATATAAAAAGTCTTCAATTGTGTTCAATGCAACGTCATGATGGTGTTACATACTTTATTGTGTGTGTATGGGGAACACTTTTGTACCCATGATCGAGCCGTACACATAATCCAACACCTGAAAACTGAAAATCCATATTTACTTTCACTGAGGACCTGTGACTAGATTGTGATAAATGTTTCAAAATGTATAAGATATTCTTAAGACCGTACCAATTTTTTCCATTTTCAGAACACTTTGTCAGTGTAGAAAGATTTGACAAAGAGCAACAAAAGGTAATACTAAAAGACAGTCTTGAGCTTAGTCTACTGAGAACATTCCATTTTTCGTCGTCCGGAACAGGCCAACGAGCTTCGGTTCCATGCAGTTGTCTCCACTGAGACTTAAATACACTCATCAAGGTGGTGGTGGCTGGAAACATTTCAGCAGTTCTGTTCGGTGTTTCCCTGAGGCCGTCCGCGAAAAGTGAGATGGGGGCCTTACAACCTATACTTCACCTCGAACTCTGAAAAGCACCGACAGAGCAAGCAGGACCCTGCGATGTCTCAGGAGGACTCTAAAAATAAAGAAAAACGAAGTGAAAGACTGGTGCTTGTCAGACCAGTTCCAGAGTTCACTGGCTCCATTTGCGACCCTCTTGAAGGCAAGTGTATCAAGTGCTTGGAGGGCGTCCTGCGTCGGGGTAGGTGTGCCAGTGTGCTGTCCACCTTGGAATGGCTGTCATTGTTGCCTAGGAGACAAAAAAAAAAAACCTCACCTTACAAACTTTTACAAGTTTCATACCAAATTGATCTCCACAGACTGCCCGTCTGCTCCGTCCCAAGATCCGGGCAGATTTCGAGCCTGCCATTGCAACTCCCCTAGTCCTACCTTCTTCCCTTCTACAGAACAGAGTACCGGAAATTCTCCTTTTTTTTTTTGTTTGTTTGGTTGGTTTGTTTGTTTTTTTTCTGTTTTTTTTTTTTTTTTTTTTTTCCCTGCGCATAGTTGTGGAGTCGAACGTGGTTCAAGAGGCAGTATCTGCGTCCTCTGCATGGGTGCGACAGAGACAATAGCCCATAGTCTGGGTCAGCTATTCACCTGAAGGAAGAAAATTAAAACATAAACAATGTGTGTGTGTGTGTGTGTGTGTGTGTGTGTGTGTTTTGTGCGCGCGCGTGCCCCTGTGCAATGTGTGTGTGTGTGTGTGCGCGCGTGCGTGTGTGTGTGTGTGTGTGTGTGCGTGTGTGTGTGTGTGTGTGTGTGTGTGTGAGATTTTGGACAGGGAGAGACTGACGGGCATGAACGAAAATGACAGGTAAATGTGTGTAATCTGCGGAACTATTTGTTAGTCATTCACACTCGTCATCATACATCATCTCTCTCTCTCTCTCTCTCTCTCTCTCTCTCTAACACACACACACACACACGCACACACACACACACACACACACACACACACACACACACACACACACACACTAAGCGTGAGAGAATAATAGACTGTCATTTAAAAAAAAATTGAAATAAAGAAACAAAGTCGCACATGAGAACTGCGGTCGTGATTTTCCCCCCCCCCCCCCCATCCCACCTCCCATCCATACTCCCCCCCTCCCCCACCTCCCATCCTGCGCCCCCAAATGACCCTACCCACTTCCTCTTTTCCAGCTGAGCTCCTCCCCTGCCTTCCCCACTGTACACGTTTCTCGCTGACCAGTCCCTGCACAGCACTACACGCGTCCCATGGTCCAACCACCACTGGGTTCTGTCACTATCACCGCACAAAGCGTCTTGCATCGACCAATCACTGCAAGGCACAGGTCTTGTATCCACCAATCACTGCAAGGCACAGGTCTTGCATCGACCAATCACTGCAAGGCACAGGTCTTGTATCCACCAATCACTGCAAGGCACAGGTCTTGTATCCACCAATCACTGCAAGGCACAGGTCTTGCATCGACTAGTCACCGTAAGGCACCGGTCTTGCGTCCACCAATCACCGCAAGGCACAGGTCTTGCATCGACCAATCACCGCAAGGCACTGGTCTTGCATCGACCAATCACCGCGAGTCACACATCGGGCGCTGCGGACTCCAGTCACTGCAGGGTACAGGGCCTGCAAATTCTGGCTTTCGGCGTGGGGGCCTCACTCATGTGTCGGCCGAAGTATGGGCTGTCGTAGGAGGAGCCGGTAATCTCATCGGACTCGTCCAAGTACTGGTCATCCTTCAACCCTTTCGGTGGGGCGGTCGACACCCTACCTGCACCCAGGGCCGTGGAGCTGATGGACGTGTCTTTGGATCGGGAGGAGTCCTGCTTCTTGTCTGCGCTAACCTCTTGCCTGGAGGAACGTCGCGCGTCTGTGTTCTTGATGTCCGATTTTTCTTGACTTCAGGGCTGAGGACATTCGGCGAGAGCCTGCCACGATGACGGAGGAGAGCCTTTTCAGGAGGCCTCCTCCCACGATGCTGCCGACCGAGTCTTCGGTGTCGTACTCGACGACTTTCAGCCTCTCCGCGCTAGCCAGCTTCTTGGATTGCGCTTCGAAGATCTGACTGGGCTGTTTGGGGTAAGGGTTGATGATGCCCACCAGACGGCTGTACTTATCGTTGGGCTGCGTCAGCTTGCGGGTGGTCGAGCCGATGAGGAAGTAGGTGTCGTGCATCCCTCGGTCGCCGATCAGCATGGGGCCTCTCAGTAGAAATTCGTAGCCGTATGGGTAAAGGTCCCTGGGGATAACGGAAATGCATTAAAAAAAAAAAAAAAAAAAAAAGCGAGCACAAAGGCGATCGAACACCCCCCCCCCCCCCCCCCACACACACACACAGTTGCGCGCGTGCGCGCCAGCACACGCACACATACAAACTCACGCACACATGGGCCTACACATATCATGAAAGGCGAGTCCAGATTTATACATGTACATGCGTTTGCGCGTGCATGTACACATATCTGTATGCATGCGATTAAAATCCCGTGATGTGGAACACATATACACACAAATACACCACATTACCAACATGTAGTTACATTCTTATCATACACACACACACACACACACACACACACACACACACACATCCTTTAAACATCCCCAAATACACACACATACACACACACAACATCCCCTCTACACACACACATTCATGAAAACGTCTCACACACACACACACACACACACACACACACACACACACACACACACACACACAAGCACGCACGCACACACGCAAAAACACACGTGCGCGCACCCCCACTCGCGCGCGCACACACAAATAAAAACACACAACTCGGACACATAAACTACACACACACCCCCCCCACCCCCACCCCTCCTCCCTAGCCCAAACCCGCGCCCATCCCCTCATATACACTGCCACTGCAAGGCCATACTTGAAAGTACGCTTGCTGACGTGGATTCGACCCGGCTCCCGTGCTCTCCATGCGGGAGGCGTAGTTGACCGTGTACCCGTAAAGATCATAGCGAGGCTTTTTCCGCCCCACCACTCCAGCCACCACCGGCCCAGAATGAATCCCCAACCTTATCTGTCGACAGTGAAAGCGCCGCTCACGTCACGCTCCAATCGGGACGATACTTTGTTGTTGTTGTTGTTGTTGTTGTTGCTGCACTTGATGACAGTTCTCGGAGGAAAGCCTTTGTGGAATTCGTTGGAAAACTAAAGAGAGAGAGACTGGTGGGAAAAAAAAAAAAAAAAAAAAAAAAAAACGTTTGAGGAAGCTAGTTCGAGTTAGCTTCCTTCCATTTGAAATCCTCTTCGTGTTCGATTCTTCTTCTTCCTCTGCCTCCCCCTCCTCTTTCTTCTCCCTTCACTTCGTGAAGAGTAACTAGGCGTCGCACTGCAAACTGAGGCGTCGCACTGGTCACCAGGTTCCTTTCACTTTAGTCGCTGCTGGTGTGCCAAGATCCGGGCCTTTGCCAATGTTTTCTCGTCCAGTCTGCAATATTGCTGGTCCATCGTTTCTCCTGTCTTCCCATTTGTCTCTCTCCCTCAAAAGTTCCTGGGAGGACTCTTTTGACATGGCAACTGGACTCTGTGACGTGGTTTTACCAGCGAGGTTTTCTGTTCTTAAGCGATGACGATTTGAACCAGAAGAACGCTATTTGCAGACTGAAAGTCAGAAAGGAAACTTATTTTCTAATTATACTGACACGATTCCTTTTGAAACCTATCCCAGGGCTCTTACAACGAGTTTGAACGCAATCCATCAAAACTAAGAGCTCCAGCGTTGTCCCTATTCGTTGATTCCGAGCCTAGTTGTGATCCAAAGTTTTGGCCACGGAAGTCGGATTCAGGCGGGCATGAAGGAATGATTCTGTTCACAATACAGAGCACCATGGTTCCTTAATACAGAGCACTATGGTTTCTATAGCTGTCGGCGAAGGATTTGAATTCATTCTTTAAAGTCATCCTTTTCTTACTGTCTTCCATCCGTGCATCTAGGGGGAAAAAACCCACACTGAGTGTTCCCAGAGTGTCTGGTGCCTAACCTGTAACTCTGGACCTGAACCTAAATTCGCATTATAATTCGGACCTTTGAGCTCTGCCATAAGCCTGGCTTTGTGCCAGTTGGCAAGAATAAGCAGTCCCATTTTTTTTCATCTTGACCTCTCTGCTTGGAAGTGAATAGCGTATATTTTGATAGGCATATGAAAATAAAGAAGAAGTCCGTTTTCAGACACAATAACAATTCTCAGAACAATCTAGTCGAGCCTCTATAAAACTTGATTCCTTAGGGCGTCCAACGAAGAAATGCCCATTTTCGTTGCCCACCGCAACGTGCTGAAGCAGTTAAAACGTGGTGTAACATAGCCCCTTACTCTCCCTCCAGGAATGATTATCCCCGTCTTCTATACAACCTACCGTGCGTGTGTGAACGTTAAACTTGGTTGAGAAAGGATCTGGCTCTGTGGTAGGGCCCGCAGTTATAGCAGCAGCCTGAGAGTGTTCAACTCCCGCCAGGGCCCAGCATACAAAAGTCCGCTTTGTGCCCATCAGAATATGTTGTCGTTCCGGTGACGGTGCGAATTGCAAGATAGGCTCCTTGCCCTCATTCTCCTGGGATGGGATTCCCCGTCTGTCGCCAGAACACAGTAGATGTCAACGTTAAACAGAAATAAAACTAGAAACGATGAAATAAACAAAACACAGACTCCAGGTAGAGCGTTAGTTGGCAGCCGGATGTTGCCTGTTCAAACACCGGGCGGCAAACATAAAAAAAAAAAAAAAAAAAAATGCGGCCCTTCTTAGAGCTAGCACTGTCACTGCTTTCGCTATCAAATATTGCGAACTCGAATCACGCTGGTACCCAGCAAGAAAACTGCCATTTTCATTGCCCATCTTCATGTGTATTGTTCTGGTGGTGATGTAGTGCAAGCTTGAAGTTTTTACCGTTACAAAACAACCACCACAC
>JADBJO010001564.1:117500-127500 GCA_016801955.1 Conus betulinus | reverse complement strand
TGTCAAATTTTGGTGAAAGATGGAGAGTGGTCCTTAGATAAAGCCGTGAAATTCTGGTGAAAGATGGAGAGTGGTCCTTAGATAAAAGCCGTTAAATTCTGGTGAAAGATGGAAAGTGGTCCATAGATAAGCCCTTTAAATTTTGGTAAAAGATGCAAAGTGACCCTTAGATAAAGCCGTTAAATTTTGGTGAAAGATGGAAAGTGACCCTTAGATAAAGCCGTTAAATTCTGGTGAAAGATGGAAAGGACCCTTAGATAAAGCCGTTAAATTCTGGTGAAAGCTGGAAAAGTGACCCTTAGATAAAGCCGTTAAATTTTGGTAAAGATGGAAAGTGACCCTTAGATAAAGCCGTTAAATTTTGGTGAAGATGAAGATGATCCAGTGACCCTTAGATAAAGCCGTTAAATTTTGGTAAAAGATGGAAAGTGATCCTTAGACAAGCCGTTAAATTTTGGTGAAAGATGGAAGATGATCAGATGAAAAATGTTAATCTTTTTCAGAAACTCTCTGAACAGGGTTTTCATGGAGTCTGCTGTCGAGTGTTTATGTCTCTCACATCGTGCAAGTCCCAACAATAAAAGAATATGTTTCACTGTGAGTGGAACATGACATGGAATGCACCACGGAACTTCTTCACCTTTTAAGAAAAGAATGGGTATAAAACGAGTGGCCTGTATGCAAGCGGCACAAGACTGATTCGTCTTTAAGACGAAAAGCGATCCATAGCTAAAGGCGTGAAATTTTGGTGGAAGATGGAAAGTGATCCACAGACAAACCTATCAAATTTTGGTGGAAAGATCCAGGGATAAAGCCGTCAAAAATTTCGGTGGAAAGATAGAAAGTGATGCCAGGACAAACCCGTCAAATTTTGGTGAAAGATGAAAAATGATACAAAGAAAAACCTAGTCAAAGAAAACCCAGTGAAAATTTTGGGAAAAATATAGAAAGTGATTAAAGGATAAACCCATCAAATTTTGGTGGAAAGTTGGAATGTGCTCCAAGGACAAAGCCGAAATTTTGTTAGAAAGTTGGATGTATATCAAACGTCAAACCCGAAATGTTGGTGGAGTGGTGGAAAGCGATCCAAGGACAAGCCCGTCAAGATTTAGAGAAGACACAGAAAGTGATTCAAGACAAACACGTCAAAGTTTGGTGGAAGGATGAAAAGCGATCCAAGGACAAGCCCGTCAAATAGGGGTGGGAAGATGGAAAGCGATCCAAGGACAAACCCGTCAAATAGGGGTGAAAAGATGGAAAGCGATCCAAGGACAAACCCGTCAAATAGGGGTGGAAAGATGGAAAGCGATCCAAGGACAAACCTGTCAAATAGGGGTGGAAAGATGGAAAGCGATCCAGGGACAAACCCGCCAAATAGGGGTGGAAAGATGGAAAGCGATTCAAGGACAAACCAGTCAAATAGGGGTGGGAAGATGGAAAGCGATCCAAGGACAAACCAGTCAAATAGGGATGGAAAGATGGAAAGCGATCCCAGTTCAAACCCGTCAAATAGGGGTGGAAAGATGGAAAGCGATCCCAGTTCAAACCCGTCAAATAGGGGTGGAAAGATGGAAAGCGATCCCAGTTCAAACCCGTCAAATAGGGGTGGAAAGATGGAAAGCGATCCCAGTTCAAACCCGTCAAATAGGGGTGGAAAGATGGAAAGCAATCCAAGGGCAAACCTGTCAAGATTTAGTGAAGAGACAGAAAGTGATTCGAGAACAAACACGTCAAAGTTGGTGTGAAGATGGAAAGCGATTCAAGAATAAACCTATCACATTTTGGTAGAAAGAAATAAAATGACCCAAAGACAAACGCATCAAATTTTGGTCGAAAACGGGAAAGTGATCCAAAGACAAACCCGTCAAATTCTGGTGGGAAGATGGAAATCGATCTAAGGACAAAGCCGTCACATTTTGGTGGAAACACGAAATTTGATCCAAGGGCAACCCATAAATTTTCGGTTCTCCGAAGAACTATTGTCTTCATACTGCAGCTGAGACATTGAAGTGTGTGTGTGTGTGTGTGTGTGTGTGTGTGTGTGTGTGTGTGTGTGTGTGTGTGTGTGTGTGTGTGTGTATGTGTGTGTGTGTGCGTGCGTGCGTGCGTGTTTGCGTGTGTATGTGCAAGCGCGCGTGTGTGTGTGCGCGCGCGTGTGTATGCGCGCGCGCGTTTGTGTATGTGTGTGTGCGTGCGCGTGCGTGTGCGTGTGTGTGTGTGTGTGTGTGTGCGCTACGATCCAATTTTCCGATCCACCACGTGGCATTGACCCCACGTCGCTCATTTCGACGCCCCGTCCACAGCCACACCCGGGCAAGTCCTGTCGCTGCCCTGGCACCGAAGATCCACATGAAGCAGGCAGTGTCAAGTCGTAATGAAGCAGCCCACTAGTGGAGAAACACTGCACTGGCTTCCATGTCTACTCGGTGGTGCCCGTTCCAATCCAACATGCGCAGGATACCGCCGACTAAGCCCCCTACTGACAACATTAACTGTTTGGTCGCGGAGTCAGCGAAAGTGAGCGTTCCCCCCTCCGAAAGTTTGCTTGAACTTAGGTCTCTTTTCCATCCCTGCTTGATTTATTCATAATGTCAAACGTGTGCCGGGATAGGCGCTCCGCCGAATGTTGTGTCCACTTTCTCGCCGCTGGTACCTGAAACCAGCCAACTATGGCTGTTGGATGGAAGCAACAGCATGCCTGGGACCGGAAATGATGGTACGAACACTTGACACCTTGCCCCTCTTTTTTTGCCTCCAACATCTCCCCCCCCCCCCCCCCCCCCCCCCCCTACTCCCTACCACCGCCGTGAACGGCCTGGCCGCTCATCAGCTGCTTGGCGACCTGGGCGGGCAGTATCTCGTGCAGCAGGTTCTCCCACTTCTTCTTCTCCTCAGCCAGCGCGTTGTACATCACCTTCAGTTTGGCTCGAGTGGCGTCCAGTTTCCTCCTGCCCCGGACACATGGCGCATAGTCACAGCGGTGGAAAGCTGCCGGGTGTGAAAAGAATTACAGCTTCGTGGTTTTGAGTCTCTACACACATTTTTTTTTTTTTTTTCCTTCTCGATCCCTATCTACCACACCGCAAGTGGTGGTTTCAAATCTAAAATTGATGAAACGGAAAACTGGGTTCCAGTATGCAGTAAGAACTATGCGCACGTAAAAGAACTCGCACAAACACGTTGGTAGTTTAATGACAACAGCGAAGAAACAAAAACAAACAAACGAATGAACAAACCGCAGGCAGAATGAAATTGGGGTAGCACTGTACATTATGATTATTGTCTTCCCGGAGAGGGCTGTCCTTATATTTAGGGACGATGAAGTTGAACAACAATAATATTTCAGTTCAGTTCAGTGGTTTATTTAATGTTTTTTCATCGCCAGATGATACTGAATACTTAAGACGACGACGACGACAACAAAAACAAACAACAGCAACAACAACCTCCACACTCAACTTAGTACTTTTCAAACCCACATGCTATATGCATATTTACGTAAGTGAAATGCTCTAGTGATACACAAAATTGTTGATGTTTATGAAACTTTTGCAGCCTGTGACCGCGAAACCCACCATGGCAATTTCAGCAACATAATAAAGCAAAAAGAGAGTACTGACATTATCAAAGTTATTCATCTCAATACCTTTCTCCTGATAGAGCGAGGTCAACACTAAGTATTCAAACAAAAGATGATGCACAGAAATGTGTTCTCTGCAGACACAAGTAATACCATCAAATATTTACTGTTCCAAGTATTCAGCCTTAATTTGAGAATTAAATTAACAATGTGCCTTGGGCACGATGGTAAAGTAGCCATTTTTTAAAAACTCAAATTCTGCTTATGTATATATTTGTCCATAATTTGGATTAATTCACAAGAAGACAAATCTAAGGGATTGTTTACTAAATTTTTAGCGTTTCTATTTGCTCCTTTTGCAAGACTGTCTGCTACTTCATTCCACTTTATACCACAGTGAGATGGAACCCAACAAAAAACCATTTCTTAAACCTAGAGTTAACGAAACGATGCGGTAAATGTTTTATTTCAAAAAGCAAATCTTTTCTAGCTTTGCTGTCCCAACGTCCTAGTGACTGTAAAACAGATTTGGAATCAACACACAGTAAAATTTCAAGGAAAGCAGTTGGTGTATCATATATGTAAGTCAAAACCTTCCGTATTGCATTCGACTTCTGAGTTATAGATTGAAATCCCCTTTCCTAAATAATATGATTTCCTGACATTTAAAGTTGGTATTATAAAGCCAATAATATTTCCTTGTATCATGAATGCATTTCAACTGACATGACTTAAGACTCCGATGTTGGCGCCGGATGGGCGGGCGGCTGGTTTGGAGAGATTGGAATCACCAGAGTTGGAACAGACTCGTCCTTCAGGCACATTTCATGTGTGAACCAAGTTTTGTCCAACTGGTCGCGTGGTTTTGAGTCATCTCGCCCACAGACAGACTGACCAATCGACGAGGGTGAAAAGATGTAGACCTTCTCGGTGGGATTTGAACAAAAAGAAGCCGATTTACAGTGTGGGTACACGTGTACTCGTGCAAACTCGTGCGCATGTGCACATGCGTATGAGTCTGCATGAGTACACGTGTGCTCAAGCGCTGTGTGTGTGTGTGTGTGTGTGTGTGTGTGTGTGTGTGTGAGAGTGAGTGTGTGAGAGAGAGAGAGAGACAGACAGACAGACAGACAGAGAGACTTGGACTGAGACTCAAGCTCTCAGACTCCGACTTCAATCGCCACAAAAATGCTCAAGGACCTATAAACACAGCCTGGTATGATGAGAAATCAAAACCAATGGTAGACCAAAGTTCATGTGGGTCCATATTGGGAGCCATCATTGTCTTTTTAATTTCATGCAGTCACAAGGTGTGTGTGTGTGTGTGTGTGTGTGTGTGTGTGTGTGTGTGTGTGTGTGTGTGTGTGTGACCATGTATATCTGATAGCGGGTGTTGAGAGAGCGCGTAGTATATATTCAGAGTGACGTGAAGGAGGACTAAGTATTACCAAAAAAAAAAAAAAAATCAAATGACTTGTTAACTCACACTCACGTGATTTCAATTTCAACCGTGCGCAGATGATTGACCAGCACGAGCTCACGAGTGGCGTCATAAAGAGGCAAGTCCGAGAGGTGCATCTGCTTCTCCTTGAACTCGTCGAAGGAGTGAAGCCTGGGCGAGCGAGCCCATGAAGAGCAGGTAGGCGCAGTGCGACATCCAGATCATCTGGCCTGTGCCACCAGGGAACTCGATCATTAGCATCTCGCTTCATTCAACACATTCAAACAGAACGTGTGCGAACAAGTATGCCTACAAGTTCACGCGCACGCACGAACATACATTATACACACGAGCATACACACGCGCTCAAGATACCACAAACGTACACACAGCCATCACTCCTTTCC
The DNA here is from genome assembly GCA_016801955.1 of Conus betulinus. Lineage (NCBI taxonomy): Eukaryota > Metazoa > Mollusca > Gastropoda > Neogastropoda > Conidae > Conus > Conus betulinus. The sequence goes on along the minus strand of JADBJO010001564.1, from coordinate 122,072 downwards.
TTCCTCTTCAGGCCACACTACATAACAAGCGCACCACAGTATCTTTCACCCAGCCACTCACACCCTCGTTCTTCCCCCTCTTAACACACACACACACACACACACACACACGTCCCTACACCAACTCTCTCCTCTTAGCCCCTTCCCAGCGGAAAACAAGCGAACCAAAAGACAAACAAACAAACAAACAAACCGGAGGGTAGCTCTGACCAACTCTGACCTGACCCTTTAAGATGAGCGGCTTCTCGCCGACCTTGCGGTGGATGGCGAGCACGAAGATGCTGTTGATGAACTGCAGGATGTTCTCGATGGTGGGTCGGATGGCCGGCTGCACGATGACCCCGACCTCCCGCAGGGGCGTGCCGTGCTGGATGGGCACCAGCGACATGCGCGCGATGTCCTGGCCGCACTGGCGGAGGCACAGCAGGCTATCCATCACCATGTGGAAAGGGAAGGCCAGGCTGAAGTCCTCCTCCCTGTTGGTCGTCACAGAGAGAGAGAGAGAGAGAGAGAGAGAGAGAGAGAGAGAGAGAGAGAGAGAGAGAGAGAGAGAGAGAGAGAGAGAGAGAGAGAGAGAGAGAGAGAGAGAGAGAGAGAGAGAGAGAGAGAGAGAGAGAGAGATCCTTGTAAAACAGCCACTGAATACATCCGATTTCGTTATTTTGATTCGATTTCACAAGTTGATTCCCGCTCCCTGCGCAAGACATCTGCACTGATGGAAATTGCCCCCAGACAGCAAACCTCGGCTCTGCTTTGGAAAAGAGCAGTGCTGATCACCAAATGCAATGATTAACACCGTTCTTACAGCTGTCAACTCCTGGCACTTTGGCAAATCAAAGAGTGACAACTTGGAACGCCTTATGCAGGAATCTCATCTCATTGCCAAACTGGGCACCGTCCATCTTCATGGCATCAACATCCACAAGTAGTATGTACCACTCCACCTCTGCAGCTCCAGCCTGAAATATCCTCCACCTACACATACCCATACTACCCTACCTCCCACTGTTTTACCTCAGACATAGGTTGCAGCTATCATCCTTTCCCCTTTTCCTACACTGTCTGAGTCTCTCCAGAATAGCTCAGTTGGTAGAGCGCCGGACTCGTGATCTGAGGTTACGGGTTCGAATTTCGGTACAGGGGGATTTTTCCCTCGGAGTTAACATTGGTTCTGACTCCATTCCCCATAGTCCTTCGAATGAGACTATAAACCGAGGTTCCGTGTGTGAACGCACGCATAACATCTTGCTCACACGTAAAATCCCATCACCAACTTTCGGAAGAGAAGGCCAGCTCGGCCATTGGTATGGATGACACGTTATACATAGCATGCACCCTGCGTGAGAGATTGAAAGAATGGAAGAAGTAAGGAAACTGAGTGAACGATATTGAATGATACTGACTGGATGACACGGGAAACGACTGAATGAAGCGCCAGTTGGCAGCTCTTCAGTCGGCACTACCCAGGTAGGCAGCCCGTTGTGTGTAAACGTGTGTTGATTGTAAAGCACTTAGAGCTTGGTCTCTAGCCGAGAATTGGCGCTATATAAGTATTCATTATTATTATTATTATTTGCTACATCAATCTACTTACTCACCCCCCCCCCCCCTCCCCGTACCTCCTTAGTAATGATGTGTGAAGTGGTGTTGGTGGGGATGGCGGTGGCTGGGGGTGGAGGTGGGGGGGGTAACAATGAATGAGGCTGACATTACAAATGGAACACACACACACACACACACACACACACACACACACACACACACACACACACACACACACACACACACACACTAAATAGAATGCTACTCCTTTATCGTTGGTCGTTAAAATCCCTTTCCTGGTGCTGTTGTTTTCGCTAGTGTAACTGTTCTTATCATTGCTACTATCACTATCATCATCATTCTAGTACTGTCTACTGTTGTTCATTGAGCATTCCAGCTCCTTTCCACCTAATAACATCCTACCTATATTACTTAAAAAACATTATTGCTGTATCACTATCATCATATCATTACCTTTACTGTTATCTTCATCACCATCATTACAACAACACTGATGTCATGTCATTGTTATTATTACCGTCATTATCATTTTTTTACCATCATACTTATAAGCTTTATGTCCTATTATCACTAATCCTGTTGCCAGCGTTAATTGTAGAATTAAAATAGTGATAATACTTAGATGCAATAACTTATTTATTAGAGAGAGAGAGAGAGAGAGAGAGAGAGAGAGAGAGAGAGAGAGAGAGAGATTGTGTATAGGTGTGAATATGTTGCCCCTGCCTCCCCCAGTTAGTACGTAAATCCATCCCCTTCTTCCCTCCATCCTCATAACATCAACACCAAAAAGTAACATGTACCTATCCACCACTGCAGTCTTTGCCACAATATGTCCCACAAAACACACATACTACCATATCTCCCACTATTTACCTCACACATAACTTATAGCTATCTTCCTTTCCCTTCTCACCACACTCTCTCTGTTTCTCACATCAGTCTATTGTTTATTCAGATACTTGTCCACTCCATTTTCTTCATTTGGTTTTCTTTTAATTCCATATACTATTTTCTCAACATGAACTTCTGTTCCATCTTCTCTCTTTCCCGTCCATATGTTGTGTAGATGTTGATAACTATGTGGACCCCCCCCCCCCCCCCCCCCCCCCCCACACACTCTCTCTCTCTCTCTCGCACACGCGCTTGCACACACATATACATACATATAAATTTATACATATACATACATATATATATATATATATATATATATATATATATATATATATATATATATATATATACACATATATACACATACATATATATTTGCAAACATTTTTTTATTTAGTTTTATTTATCTATTTACCTAATCAGTATACCTTTTGTTGCAACTTCATAACTATTACAAATGTTATATTTACTACTTCATAATGTAATTATCATTCTTTACAATGTTTCTAGCATTCCAGCTTACCACTTTTCTAGCTCCTATAGCATCACTATCATTACTGTAGAGTTAGAATCACAATTATTAACAAACTATTAATATAATTATCAATATACATATTTGATTTCAACCCTTCCAAAAATTTATATCTTCTGTTTCCTTTCTGTTCTTCCTGTCCTCCCCTCTCCCTCCTCCCCTTGGTTTTTGTTGTTATTGTTGTTGTTGGTGGCGGTGTTTTTTTTTTGGTCCTCCCCCCTTAGTATTAGTACTAATACCTTTAGTATCATTTCTATTGTTAATATTGTTATTTATTCATTTATAATCATTTTTATATTTTATCTATTACCATTACTATTTTTCAATTATTTATTTATGCATTTATTATCATTATTTTCTTTTTTTTGTTTACAACTTATGTTTCATTTATTTATGTATTATGATTATTATAAAGATGTATGTTCTAAATATATATATTTCTGTGTCATACTTTTATTACCTTAACCTTCACAATGGTTGTTAGCAGTATCATCAGTAATACTATTGCTAGTATTGATACTACCACCACTAGCATTGACATCGCCATCACCTTCGCCGCTGGGACTGTTGCCACGGCAACCCTGCTGTGTTTAGAATCCTCTGACCCACTCTCCTTTCTCCCATACTGCAGCTGCTATTGCCTTATTGTCACCAAGAGTGGTAGTAATCCTGTCTTATTTCATTTTTTTCAATATTTTGACCATTATTAGTATTCCTATCAGTAATATAATTACCATCATTGCGACCTTGACTCACATATTATTTCCCTTCCAACAGCCTCGTTCTCATTCAACGCCTTCCTTGCGCTGAACTCTGAAGCGATCAAAGCTAAGTGAATTTTCGTTGTCCTATTTGTTTGTATCTTGCCTGAAGAAGACCTAAGAGGTCGAAACGCGTCGTGTTTTGTCTTGTGACTCGTCTGTCCACGTTTCTCTGGGCGGTTCGCTAACATTCATATAAGATTTGTTTAGATTCCCGCCGGTAGTCGTCTCACTTTCCAAAGAGCGTTTGTTTTAAATGCAGTATTTCGCCTTAGCCAGCTGCTGAGACTCAAATTGATAGCGGGTGAGACCTATACATTAGGACATACAGAACAGCGTTGTCTTTATCACATGTGACAGGAAATCTCAGACCTTTTGTGTGTTATTGTGCTATTGTGTGCGACTTCTTCTTCTTCTTCTTTTCTTCTTCTTCTTCGCTCACAATCTTCTCGAGGTCTTGACGGCTGCCTCAAAGCTGTGTCTGCTGTTCTGCACCATCTAGCCAGGTTTGACGCCGTAGAACACCATGGGCTGGACAGCGTTGGAGAATGTGTTCTGGAGTCTGAGCTCTAGTGCTACACGGACATTCGTCTGTAATCAATGTTAACTTGTCTGAGATGGCTCAGCAGTCGGCAGTGGCCGGTTCTCAGTCTGAAGAGGATTGTTTGCTGGTGTCTCTGGAGCTGATGGATGGGATCAGCACCACTGTCTGCACCCAGCCTTCTCTTCCAATGGTTTTGATATTGGTTGTGGATGATAGTTTTGGCCTCTCTGTAGGTCATCGAATGGGAACTACTCCATACTGCTGCCTGTCTTGCGCAG
>JADBJO010001564.1:105000-115000 GCA_016801955.1 Conus betulinus | reverse complement strand
CGCGTGTATGCATGTGTGTGCGTGCGTGCGTGTGTGTGTGTGTATGTGTGAGAGAGAGAGAGAGAGAGAGAGAGGGCGGGAGTGTGTGTGCATGTGTGCGTGCGCGCGCGCGCGTGTGTGTGTGCGTGTGTGTGTGTGTGTGTTCATGCGTGCGTGCGTACGCGTGTGTCTGTGTGTGTGTATTCTGTCTACATGTACAGGTTCTTTAATATTTTTTGCACTTCATTAACTATACATAAACTCTACAATTCAGACTAACTGACATGTTAATTGAGACATACACGTGCATGAAACAGGAATCTGGAAACTGGAGTATCACACGAACAGCTTAGTAGTAACCTCCCTCTCTCTCTCTCTCTCTCTCTCTCTCTCTCCCCCCCCTCTCCTCTCCCGTCCTCCGGTTCCCGGTGTTTGTCTTCTTTTTTTCCCCCCTCTTTTCTCTACTACTCTATGTGTATCTATAGGCACATTGCGTAGTTTCCATGGTTTTTTATTTGTGGAATGAAATAAATCAGGAAACTGTGCTCCTGTTTATTCATGTCATTCGTTGTTTGTTTTTTTTTTTTTTTCTACAAAACCAACCAACCCAAATCCTTAAGGTTAATGGGTAGGAGATGAAGAGGATTCATTACATTCGTTGTTTGTTTGTTTTTTTTTACAAAACCAACCAACCCAAATCCTTAAGGTTAATGGGTAGGAGATGAAGTGGATTCATTACATTCGTTGTTTGTTTGTTTGTTTGTTTTTCTACAAAACCAACCGACCAAAATCCTAAAGGTTAAAGGTTAGGAGATGTAGAGGATTCATTACATTCGTTGTTTGTTTGTTTGTTTTTTTCTACAAAACCAACCAACCAAAATCCTAAAGTTTAATGGGTAGGAGATGAAGTTGATTCATTACATTGGTTTTTTTTTTCCTACAAAATCAACCAACCAAAATCCTAAAGGTTGATGGGTAGGAGATGAAAATGAATGGGAGAGTGGCTGGAGGAGAAGAAGAAGGAGAAACAAAAGAACAATGAATCCAAGGAGCACACAGGTTTTTTGTAAAGGCTGTCAGTGCATACTCCCCCCCCCCCCCCCCCCCCCCCACACGTCCCTCCCCCCTCCAAGGAAAAAACTGTCGAAAATAACTGCGGCAACTATATATATCAAATGTTCATCATTCAATGATATGACAGCTGAACTAAACAAACAAAAAAGGATTCTAAAAACGACAACTAACCCAACTGTCTATAAAAAAACGTTCATCATTAAGTGATATGACAGCTAAACTATACAAACCAAAAAAGAATCCTAAAAACAACTGATGCTACAATGTATAAAATGTTCAAAAAATCTGGTATATGTCGGTTAAACCATGTAGATAAAAAAAAAAAGCCTTGAAAACCACAACAATAGCAACTGTGTGTGAAATGTTTATTATTTATTGATAATTATAGCTAAACAATACAGACACAAAAGTCCTGACAACAACAACCAGCGCAACAATGTAGGAAATGTTCATCATTCAATGAGGAGGAGGAGGAGGAGGAGGAGGAGGAGAGAGGAAGAGGAGGAGGAGGAGGAGAAGAAGAATACAACAACAAAACCACCACCATCACCAACAGCAAGTGCAAGAACAAGAACAATAAGAAAACGAAGAAATATAGGACGATGACAGAAAGGAAAAAACAACAACAACAGGAAGAATAAAGCAGGAACACAAGGAGATGAAGTCTTTTGTCTTATAATACAAAATGTCAAATGCTCTCTCTCTCTCTCTCTCTCTCTCTCTCTCTCTCTCTCACAAACACAGAGAGAGAGAGAGAGAGAGAGAGAGAGAGAGAGAGAGAGAGAGAGAGAGAGAGAGAAAGGGGTGGTACATGGGGAAAGGGGACCGGAAGGTGTGTGTGTGCGTGTGTGGGGAGGGGGGGGGGGGGCAAAGGGAGGAGGACGTGGCCTCTGACCTGCATGATGACGTGGTTGATTCGTTTCTGTTTCCCAATCTCTTCCTCGGCCTCGCTGAGCACGGTCACTGTGGCTTTCTTGCTGAAGAGTTCTTTCCCCACTGCCATCAGAACCCCTGTGGCCAGAGCGTCATCAGTCACTTGAACTCCCTTCCCTGTAGTATTCTGTCAATCGCTTTCAACGCTTCTGCCGCTGCCCTTCGACTTATGACATCGCTCTATCAATCTGTTTAACTCTGTCGCCACGAGTCGCAATGGTATGCTGTTCGACCTGTAGCCATCCCTTTTCTTTTTTTCTTTTATCAGTTTAACGCTTCTGTTACCCACACCTTTACCTGTGTTCATCTTTGTTTCTGCTAATTGGACTCTTTTGCCACTGCCCTTCGACTTGTGGCCATCATCCATCAATCCGTTTCACTTCTTTGTCACCACTGGCTTAGCCGGTGTTCATTACTGTTTCAAACGTTTTGGCCCTTTTGTTACCGCCCTTGACTGGTCGCCACAATTCTGTCAGTCACTTCTAGTCCTCTGTTGCGATTGCCTTTGACTTATACCCATAACTACCCTTGGCTTTTGGGCCTCGTTCTATCGATCAGCTTAACTCCCCTGTTGTAACCACCTCTGAAGTATGGCTATTACTCTACAATTATTCAACTTTGTTGTCACTGCCCTTAGTTTGTGGCCATCACTCTGTTAGTCAATTTTAACCCCTCCACGACGACACTGCCTTTGAGCTACGGCTATAATTCTATCATCTGTTTAACGTTCTTGCACTGCTTTATTGCCCTGCCTTTATCACCTGATTTGACTTTGTTGTCACTGCCCTTAACCTTGTGGCCATCACTCTGTGGGTCAGCTGGATTCTGTTGCCACTTCTCTGGAGCTGTGGCCAATAGTGAATCAGTTTAAAACCTTTTTTGGTCACTATCTCTGATTTCAGACCAACACTCACTAACCGGTTCAACACCATTTGTTTCAACTCCCTTTGATTTGTTGCTATTCGTCTCTTTAAACCGGTTAACTCTTCTTCCACCACCGTAGCAAAACTTGTGTTCAACCCTCTGTCAATTACCTTAACCCTATTTGTTTTTCTTCCATAAGACTTCTGGTCATATTTCTGTCAATGAGTTGAGATCTTTTGTCATTTCTTGTGCAATACATGTGGCCATCACTATATCAATCAGTTGAACTTTTTTCTACCACTCCTTCCATATGTCATCTTGTCACCCATCTGTCGATTCCACTCCTCTGTCACTGCCGCAGTGAGACTTGGATCCATCAGTCTACTGGCATGGCATCATCCCTCTATCAGTTTAATTCTGTTGTCACTGCCGCCGCAAGTCTTGGATCCATCAGCTGCCAATAGACTTACCTCTTTGCCCTTTCCTTCTAAAGACTTGTGGCCATCACTCTATCGAATCCGCTTAACTCTGTGGTCACTTTCCAAGTAATATTTTTGGTTACCATCACAGCAATAAATTATTTATTTATTTATTTATTTTTTTGTGAACGAGGTATTATTCACTGAAAGGTTTAATTATTTATTATCCATAGTCATCACATTATCAAACTTGTTAACTCCTTTGCCGTTAGAGATATCAATTTGATTAACCTTTTCCCTTCTGCCTTTGCTATGTCTCCGGACCTTCGTACTGTCAATACGTTTAATTCCTTTCACACTCATTCGCCTAAAATCGATAGATTTGACCTTTCTCGACCATCTTCGCTGCATCCATGGACTTACATTAAGCAAGCCAGTTTCACTTTCACCCTACCGCGTCCATTTCTACACCAACTGATCTGTCACTTTTTCCTTTTGCATGTGTTCTTTTTGTGCTCACCACAGTATCAAGTAGCTTTTCCTTTATCTGTCAGACAGCTTCCTGCTTAGATCGTGTAGTGATGCACGCAGATGCCCTGTCAGTAATGACTTTCACGTTGCAAGCAGAAAAAGAGATGATGATGAGAAGGAAAATGAGGAGGAGGAGGTGGAGGATGAACACGAACAAGAAAATGATGCTATCAACTAGTTTGAGCTGTTTTCTGACAGCCTCTACGTCAACTCATAGTTTAGCTCTCCTACAATGCCTGGCATAGTGTCATGGCTGTCGAAGAATTGTCACTACTTTTCACACACCACTACCGTCAGAGGGAACGGCAAAAAGAAAGAGTGCGAAGAACAGAAACAAACACAGAGTCATAAAGATAAGGACATACATACGGAGTTAGGAAGATGAACTCACGAGACACAGAGAGTTAGAAACTCGCACAGATACACTGACATCCAGACCCCCTGCCCCATCCACCCACTCCTCTCCCCACACACACAAACACAACACACAATATACAGACAGCCAGCCACAGAGAAATCGAGAAAAAATACAGTGAAAGAGACGAACAGCGGCAGAGACAGGACAGTAAGATGGAAAGACAAAGAAAGACTCGGGAACAAAGTTAGAAATTAAGAATGGTAACGACGATTCATTCAAACAGGCCATAACCACGTATGACGTGGAATCCTAAAAGAGACAGTTCTGATCTTCAGTAAAACAGTTGTTATCCCCAAGAAAATATTTGTGACCCTCGGGATATACTGTCTCCCCTCTTTTTCATCGTTGTCCTCGAGGTAAATGGTTGTTTTCCCAAAAGAAAACAACTATCATCTTCTTAGGACGCTGGTGTTGCTCCTTTAGTATCGCCAACTGACGCAGCCTGCTCTTAGGGAGAGGTGTTATCTAGGCAATATCAAACCATGACGCAGTTCTTGCAAAAATGGACAATGTAACACGCACCTCATCTCCTTTGCTTGTCTGACATAAGTAACGTGATAAATTCTGCTCTGTAGTAACGTAGTCTATCTGTTCAAATGAGATACATTGTTTGAAATACCATGTCTCAATTTCACAGGACACCGCATAACAAAATTAGTTACCTTCTTTTTGATACATTTCTACGTTAAATCTAGTTTTACCTATCCAGTAAACGGTGAATCTGTCACTATTATAAATCAAACGGCTTCATTCTTGCCAGCAAAAATCAGTTAGTCGCTCTTTCAACACTGCATACACAAAGTACCAAGGGCACACAAAGGGGTGGAAGTGAGCCTAGCGGATAATGGTAAGGGAGATAAGCTGCCAACTACTTACCTTGTACAATGGGGTAGAGGGCCTTTCTCGTGCTGTAATAATGCAGCAGTATGGTGCCGTCACCTTTCTCAAAAAACACCTGACAGATGACAACAGCCCAACGAAAGTGTTAACATATTTTCTCTGTGAGTCCACAAGACCCTCCATCCTATACTCGTGTTTAAGTGTGTACGAGCGTGCATGTGTGTGTGTGTGTGTGTGTGTGTGTGTGTGTGTGTGTGTGTGTGTGTGTGTGTGTGTGTGTGCGTGCGTGCGTGCGCGCGTATAATCGCGCCCGTGCGCACATATGAGTACAACAGTGTATGTCTGTATGTATGCAAGAGAGCCTGTGCGCTCGTGTGTGTATGTGTGTGCGTGTGTGTGAGCGCGTGTCTGTGTGCGCGCGCGCACGCGCTCGCATGCGCACAACGCGTGTGCCAGAAGAGAAAACGCAAACTTGGCATGCAAATGACCACTTCTAACATGTTCCAAAAGTCTTGTGGCATATGGCGAGTTTTCTTACTGTTGGAGTCACGATATTACTACTAATAAGAGAAACGCTGATCTTGCAAGTTTAGACCACTAATCACCGTGTGCATAACATTTATGCCCGATGTTTACATCCTACTCAATCCAATCTCCAGACGTGCGAAGCCGGTGTACCAAACATCAACAACTAAACTGACATTGATGATCAATTTCTGCACTAGTTCTGACGACATTACTTCAATATGAATAAGACCAGCACTGATATCAAAAGAACGAAAAGTCCGTTGACAAAGTTTGACCGACAACCGTTTGTCCTTTACTTTAACTGGTGAGAATATTGCTTTAAACGTGATATAGTTATGGGCCTTTCAAGTGACTGACTGTCAAAGCTGCTGGTGTCGAGCAATACTGGATGTGAGTGCACCTGGCGCCCAATAAAGCCGAAAACCGAAAAGTATCAAACCAATTATCATGTAATCACTGCTCCTCAGAGTTGTGCGGTCCCGGCACTTTGCGTAATAGCGCCCTACATGTCATTTTTCAGTATACGCCGAATTCACGCCGGGTATTTCGTTTCATGAACACTGGATGTGATCTGTTCTCCCTGCGCGCGCGCTCGCGTGTGTGTGTGTGTGTGTGTGTGTGTGTGTGTGTGTGCGTGTGTGTGTGTGCGTGCGTGCGTGCGAGAGAGAGAGAGAGAGAGAGAGAGAGAGAGAGAGAGAGAGAGATCTTATGGCAAGAGAGCGAGCGGGTGGGGGCGGGGGGATGTGGAGCAGCCTAATGTGACCTTCTTGGGCTATAAACAGCATGACCTGATTGAGAAAAAGGGGTTGAGAATGAAGTGAATATACACACAAAATTCTGATAAAGTTGGACGGAGAGACAGAGACAGAGACAGCGAGACGGAGACAGACAGACCGAGAGAAAGCGAGGTAAAGGAGGTTTGGGATGGGCAGTTACAGATGGGGAGCGGGGATGTTCGAAGAGACAAGGACAAGAAGGGGGGAGAGACTGACTGAATCACAGAAACAGGCTGGCGTACCTGAAAGAAGGAGCCACAATGTTCTTATAGGAGTAGGACAGCAAGGAGTGGAGGGAGTCCAGGTTCTGAACGAAACTGATAAAGTCTCCTCCCCAGCACAGACAGCATCTTGTCATAGCCATGCTTGAAACAGTAGGTCAGGAAATGTTCCCCGATCACTCGCAGGACGTCTTCCACGGGAAGCTCTGAATATCGATGAAATAATCATGTCAGAGCCGTAATATCGATGAACTGGGGCGAACAGTTTGTGTATCCTACTATACTGACCGCCCTAAGAAGAAATAAACGCATATCGTATCGCTGATAATCGCACAAACGTGTTTTTATCAACAGGAACATCTGGCTCATGGCAGAAGTTAGCGTAATTTATGAATGAAATACTTTTCGCAACAGATGCTGAGGAACTTAATCTGGATCTGGATCTGGATCTGGATCATTACGTTGAAGGGCCTTGCGGCATAAATTTAACGGGAGAGAGAGCGCGGGTACACCAGTCTCGCTGATGAACGGCTGCGCGGAAGAAGTCTACTGTCTTCGCATGCACGGTACTCCCTTCCAGACGGTTCCAGTCAATTACAGTTTTTACGATTTTTTTTTTTAATTGTGGCTTTTACACTGAAAGGGTTTAAAACACTTTGTATTATTGGTCGTAAAAGCTTCTAAAATATCGGCACTGTAAAAGTCAGTAAACATTTTCGACGGCGACTCTGCGCCTAAAACGGAGCGGGGATAATAAGTCATGACACTGCTGACACCATCTGGTAAGTAAGAGCCATATGAGTTTCGGCCGTATGATGCGCAGCATTAACCCCACATTTTCGTGGAAATTGGAAATAAAATGAGGCAGGGAACAGTAAACAATAAACAGTAAACAGTGGGGTGGGTAGTTTTTGCTCCCATAAGGAAACTAACACAGAGTAACTTTTATTCAAGACTGGGCAGAGCCTTTTAAACTTGAATAAAGTCAGACAAATACAAAGACGAACAATCTAATAGTGGGGGGAAAACAAGCGCAGGCCAACAACTAAATTGTCTTCATAGTAATGACTTGGCAAAACTTTGAACTACATTTTATACTATTTGCATAGTAATGACTTGGCAAAAACTTTGAACTACATTTTATACTATTGGCATAATATCTGTAGTTTTTCAGCAACTTTTTTTCTCCCCACACTTTCGTTTGGTTTCCTTTACTACTCTTCGCTGGCTGCTTCGGGGGTGCTATTGGATTCTTTTTTTGCACCCTTGGTGGTGAGAACACCACGGTATTATGGACTGTGGTGTGTCTCTATTTGACGCCAGGAGCGCAGATACAGCCAGCCGTGTCTCCCTGACGAGTTCCGACCCAGCGGACGAAAGGGCCTCGGAGCAGGCAATACAAATATATCTGTCTTTAAAAGGGATTGCGATGGTTCCCTTATGCAGCCAGTGAAGAGTTTTCATATCTTTTATATATATTTTTTTAATTTCATGTTCCCAGTTTTTACATCTTCAACCCCCTCCTTAAGTTCAAAGTTTTGCCAAGTCATTACTATGAAGACAATTTAGTTGTTGGCCTGCGCTTGTTCTCCCCCCCCCCCCCCCCCCCCCCCCCCCCCCCCCCCCCCCCCCCCCCCCCCCCCCGCCATTATTGTTCGTCTTTGTATTTGTCTGACTTAATAAGTTAATTCAAGTTTAGAAGGTTCTGCCAGTCTTGAATCAAAGTTACTCTGTGTTAGGTTTCCTTATGGGAGCAAAAACTACCCCACTTGTTTACTGTCCACATTTTCGTGTTTACACGTCAAATCGATCCACGTGGGGAAGAGAGTCGGTGTGCACCTGTGCATGATACATTTAAGTGGCAAAAGTGAGACAACATGGCGACGGCGGCAGCTCTCGCGAAGAACACGAGATTTTGCGACTTCATGCGACCAGAACTCCGAGAATTGAACTGCCCAGTTTTCTTCTTTTTTTTTTTTTTTTTTCTTTTTTTCCTTTCTTTCATATACCCTATGACTATCCCTAAATATAAAAAACACACCCCCCCCCCCCCGCTTTTCAGTTCAAGTTTTCGCTGAAATGCGCGCAGAAGCGGGAGCTCTTAAATTCGGATAATGTCGTTGTGACCAAGTGTTGTGTTGTCACCAAATATCGTTGTGACCACATGTTGTTGTGACCACGTGTCGTGGTGACCCCGTGTTGTGACCACGTGTCGTTGTGACCAGATCAAAGGACAAGATCACAACGATACGTGGTCACAAAGACACATCATTTTGGGTCACATCGCCATTGGGTCACATCGGCATGTGGTCACATCGGCCTGAGCGGGTGTGGATGGTTCTGCGTAGCAAAATGTGAAGAGACAAACAAAACTGCTGTCAGTGTCATGATTCCACTGCCATACCAGGACTCATTGGTGTGACTGAGCGCAAGCATTAGAAACAGGTGAATTGGCGTCTTGATAATTACCGATCAACATGAAGAGGTTTTCAGAATTCGGCGATTCGTAGCTCGATCCTATCCTATCCCCTTTTTCTTCCTAAAAAATTGGTTCACTCAAAAATGAGTAGGTCACCAGCGCGCATGTTAAAAAAAAAAAAAAGAAAATGCGACTCAGCCTGTTGGCCCCTGGAGCAAAATTTGGCAACAATGGGTCGCACATGATATTTAAAAGGTTAAAAGCAATGGCCAGGTTAAGGCCCAGGGTAACCATAAAATAAGTTGTTTGCGCTCTGTCACACCAATGAGTCCTGGCATGGCAGTGGAATCATGACACTGACAGCAGGTCAGTGGGGAAGTTAAAATAGAAAAATCAATCATTATGCAGATCTCAAGATTGTCTTATCAATTTGATTTTTTAAAAGAGACTGCATTTGTGGCAATCTTGATGGCACCCGGCAGTGAGTTCCACAGCCTTACAGAACTAGGATAAAATGAATGTAAATGGCTGTCAATATTTGATGCAGGTATGGCATAAGATTGACCGCCACTCCTGGTGCTACTTTTATTAAATATTAGTCGTTCCATTGGGATATCAATTAGTTTAGCTCTGCCTTTGAAGAAGGTATTAAGTCTACTAAAGGCTCTTCTCTCTTCTAAGGGTTTCCATTCTAATTTCCTCATGTTCTTCCTAGTATTCCCTTTCTCTCTGATATGGTTCCCTTTTACGAACCGTGCTGCTCTCTCTTCGAATCTTTTAAAGGTTATCAATGTCCTTTAGATTGTACGGATCCCAGACTGAGCAACCATATTCCAGTACTGGTCTAAACCGGTGTTTTATTATAGCAGTCGTCCTTAACCTTTTGCGGGCAGTCGTTGATGTTCCTGTATAAGAAAGCTAAGATGTTGTTTGCTTTCTTACATACTAAATTGTAATGTTCTGTCCGACACATAAACGCATTGAAATTTAACACACAA
>JADBJO010001564.1:65000-102500 GCA_016801955.1 Conus betulinus | reverse complement strand
AGAGAGAAAAAAGAAGAAATTAATATAACACATGATGATCCACCACCAGATAACAGCATTAACATAAATGCTCCTATAACTGTACATGAAGTAAAAGAAGCCATTAGAGCCATTCCAATAAGGAAATCATCAGTTGGTTTAGCTAGATGCAATATCTAATCAGATGCTAAAGAATTTACCTGAAAATCTTGTAGTTTTTCTTCATGCTTTGCTAAGTACTTACTGGAATAGTAGCGACATGCCCAAAATATGGAAACAGACAATTGTTGTCCCAGTTCATAAACAAGGAAAGTCTTCTAGTGATCCTAAAAATTACAGACCTATAGCATTAACATCACACACGTCTGTAAACTATCAGAAAGAATTGTTTTGAATAGACTCGCACATTACTGTGAAAAAATAAATCATTCTGGCTTTCGTAAAGAGAGATCTACTACAGAAATATTAGTGAAGTTATCAACAAATATAAAGAAACAATTTGCAAGACGTAAATGTGTCCTGCCTACATTTTTTGACATAACCAAGGGTTACGATCAAGTGTGGCATTCACAGCTGTTAAACAAACTTAAAAATATTGGACTATCAAGAAATGTATACAATTATGTTAAATGCTTTCTGAAAGATAGGGTAATACAAACAAGAGTAGGAAAAAACATATTCCACCAGTAGAACTTTGTCAATGGGAATCCCCCATGGGTCAGTGTTAGCTCCGCTTCTTTTCTCATTGCTATTGTATGATTTGCCAAATAAAACGGTAGTTCTCGTTCAATATGCAGACGACATTTGCATGTGGATGGAAGTAACTCTGAAAAAGAAAACTCCACAGCGCGAAATAAATTTCATCAGAAAGATCTATCAAGACGAAACTAAATAGGATGGCGGAATACATGAAGTTAAATGGATTAAACTTATCTATTGAAAAAACAAATATAATTCTTTTCAACAGTGGTAATAATCCAGAAAAAACTGCCTGTTTGTACATTGGGCGAAACACCTCTTAAATATGTGACAGAAGTTAAATTCCTAGGAGTCCATTTCACATCTAAACTATCATGGAACGCTCATATTGAATAGTTATTAACAAAGGCGAGGAAAATATTAAATTTTCCTTAAAATTATCTCTAAAGAAAAATGGGGACAGAATCCATCTACACTGATAACTCTATGTAAATCTTTAATGAGGTCGAAAATAACATATATGCCCAAGAAGTAATCTTTAGCGCTCCCAAATACGTATTGAAAAAGCTTGAAAGTATTGAATGCAAGGCATTGAAATTAGCACTTGGCCTTCCAGTACATGCATCATCTTCTCTCGTACGTATTACGAAGCGCAGATGCTTCCCTTAGATGATGAATACAGAGAGTTAGCGTGTTGTAAATTTGTTATCAAGAGTTCAGCTGATAAAACGCACATTAGATCTTAAATAAAAATGAGGTCAGATATTGATTTTCCTAAAAGAGCAAAACAGCTATAGCTTCTCAAAAATATCTGGCAACGTACACGTCAAAAAGTATTACTGATTCCGGAGTTTCAATCGATAACGATGCTCTCTATCCTTTAGACCGTTATTTTCTCTTATACCACCATGGGAGCTTAATAAAGCACATTTTGATATTGAACATACCAATAGGAAAAAACGATGAAAACATAAACATATTAGCAAGTTATATCAAATGCTATGTTGAAAAGAACTATTCAAATTATTTGAAAATATACACAGACGGTTCGTGCATTGATAAACAAACAGGTTGTGCATTCTTAATACCAGACTTAAGAGTAGAGAAATCATTTTATATCGGAATTAACAAATCGATATTTACAGCAGAATTAACCGCGATACTCCTGGCTTTAAATCACCTTTTAAACTTTCCAAAAACAATATTTCAAATTCTCTTCTGTGTTGATTCTAAATCAGCTCTTCAGGCATTAAAAGTTTTTCAATTGCACACAAGACCTGAAATGATCATAGAGATAAGTTGTATGATACACATGTTAATTGCAAGAGGAACCTATGTAGCTTTTTGCTGGATTCCTTCACATTGTTCTTTTCAT
The DNA here is from genome assembly GCA_016801955.1 of Conus betulinus. Taxonomy (NCBI): domain Eukaryota; kingdom Metazoa; phylum Mollusca; class Gastropoda; order Neogastropoda; family Conidae; genus Conus; species Conus betulinus. Next base: position 100,447 of record JADBJO010001564.1, on the reverse strand, counting down.
TATAATGAAAAAGTAGACAGGGCAGCTAAACGTGGAGCAAAAAATACTTTTGATTCAGAACTGTTTGATTTTCCCCTTATCAGTACATGAACAGTGTAACTTGGTTAAGTCGCATATCTGGAAAGCCTTCGAATGTAGTATGGTAGATCACGTTGATAAGAACAGTTTGATATTAACAGAATCAAAGAGAAATTTAATCATAATAGAAAATTACTCTCATTAATGCACAGGTGGAAACTTAATGCATTTAAAACAAAATATGTAAAAAAAAAAACAAAAACAAAAAAAAAACGTAGTCTGCGTATGTGGAAACAAAAATTACTCCAGTTCATATTGTTTCATGCAATGATATGAAAAAAATCATTCCAGTATTGAAGCAAAAATACTGTGCAGACCATTTTTTCAGTCTCTAATTTTAACGTACGAATTCTTTGATATACTTAGAATGCACCCCTATTGGAAAATACTTATAACATTCTTTATTAACTTTATTTGCGGGGGATAAGGAAGGAAGGGGGGTGGGGTGGATAAAATGGGGGGGGGGGGGGGGGTGTGTGTGGAGGGGGAAGCAAAGGTTTTTTGTTTGTTTGTTTGTTTTTTTTTTTTTTTTTAATACTGTCATCCGTTTTGACTTTAATTGATTAGTTAGTTGTTGGTTATAAGTATTTTGTTTCATGTTAATTAATCTTCTCTTATGACTTGTGTAAAGATATTCACACACTTACACATCCACAACTCACACACACACACAAACACATTCGCGTGTACGCGCACCCATACATACACACATTATGTGCACGCTCGCAATTACTACTACGGTACACATTCACTTTTTTTTTTTTTTTTTTTTTTTTTGGGGGGGGAGGGGGGGGGGTCTAATATCACAAATAGTGGATAGACGTTAAATGAAGGACACACACACACACACACACACACAGTCAAAGGTTCTATACACAGGCAGTAATCCGATTAGAGATGCCCAAGCATCGCTCCTTATTCAGCTGAGGTACCGTACGTTTCTAATGTGTGCTTTAATATCTTTTAGATGTGGGACATTTTCAACTATACAAAGCTAGGTACTAACGACTAGAAGACAAAAGAAAAAAAACGACAAAGAAACAAATAACAAAAGAAAAAAACAAGATTAGTGAAAAGGAAAGCAAGTATACGAAGGCACATATATAAAACGTCCATCTAACTATCTGCGCACGCACGCACATCTGGGCTGGAGCGGCTGCTAGAATTTTTTGTCTTCTAGCGCAGCTATTAGTGCAAAAACTCATTCTCATCAAAGATCAAAGTGACTTCAATTCTAAACACCCTACATCTTTCTGTACTGCGAAATAAAAAAGACAAGTTTTGATGTATCAACTGATTCGGCCTTGAACCAAATTTCCCAGTAAGAAAAAGGAAGCTAATCTGATTTTGTTTGGTCATTACTTTTAGGTACGCACTACCCATTGTGAACAGTTATCCTGTAAAGAAATTTCTACAGGATTATACATACAGCTCAACACTAAATGATCTGAATTAGATCATGTACAGGAGTGTTTATAGTACTGACAAAATTCATGTGGATACATTCTTTTTCTTTTTCACATTTCAATATAAAAAAAATTCAGAACGTAAAATTCTGACCGTCAGTCTAACAAAAGAAAATTTTCTTGCTCTTTCCGAGTTGCTAATTACTGGAATGAACTGAATCGCAAAGTTAATCCTCACGTCCAAATTGCACAAGATGCAAAATTTGAAGAATTTTCAGAACAAAATTCGAAAATCGGACGAATTTAATTATGATTGATTTATCATGCTGTTGATATGACCAAATCCAATTCTAAGTCAGTTTATGAACGAGAAGACATTTGATATACCGCGAGGCTTAGGCTAATGGAAGTCGGTCCTTGCTACTACATCACTATACATAAAATCCAGGACTATCTGCATTAGTGCTCATTGCTCACCATCTTATTGTGAAACAGGAGCACGGTTCAAATGAAAAAGAGTTCCGTCTTCTTTTAGAGATCATTTGCGGGATCTAATGCCAGTAGTTCAATATTTTGCTCTGTTCTTCCACGTATTTTGTCTGCAATTTGACGTCTTATTCAGTGACGTCATCTTAAAAAAAAAAATAGAAAACTACCCGTGGCAGCACAAAAGATGGGCAAATGGGCTAAAACATAATAGCAATTTTCGGATTAAACAAGGTGGTTTAGGATGCCAAAATAAAATTGCAAATTCCAAATGTAATCTGCGCCCCCCCCCCCCCCCCCCCCCCCCCCCCCCCTTTTTTTTTTTTTTTTTTCCCCGTTTCTCGGCCTAAATTTCTAGGTTCATCATGGGTGGGATGTATGTGTATGCGATCGTTTTTAATTACACCGTTAAGGAAGCTAAGTTCCGTTTAAACAGGACATCTGTGTGTGTGTGTGTGTGTGTGTGTGTGTGTGTGTGTGTCCTTTCTTTGAATGAAAAACGTTGACATTCTGTTCATAATGTTTTCTTAAATATCAGTACAACCATGAGTTAATCCGACTATAAATTGGTTTTAGTCAGCGTGTGTGTGTGTGTGTGTGTGTGTGTGTGTGTGTGTGTGTGTGTTAAACATGACATCAGTGTGTGTGTGTGTGTGTGTGTGTGTGCGCGCCAGCGCGTGTGTGTTTGTGTGTGTGTGTGTGTGTGTGTGTGTGGAGGGGGGGGGGGGGGGGGGGGGGGGGACGGTCTGCTGTTCTTCGCAGGATGGAATGGGATTTAATACGCACGCATTTCTCTTCTTTTTTCTGGTGCCGAGTCATATTGTCGGCGTTCAGCGGTATCAGTTCTGATCCAACATACACAGACACACAACGTATTAAGCCTCCTTACTGACGACAACGATCGCTTTGTTGGGACCAGCATAGGTGAGCACTCCCCTCCAGAGGGCGCCACCACGTTCGTCCAGCGACAGCCCCATGACCTCGCCGAAAACCAGCGACCTCAACACGAGCTTTGCAAGAGCATTGATGTGGAGAGGAACCCGAAACCGATATTACCATGAGAGCAGAGCATGAAGGATCACAGATTTGAAACCTTTCTTTTAAGCTGATCAGTGAAGGCGAGCATGATAACGATGATGTTGTTGTAGTTCCATTCCGGCAAATTCATGGGGGATGGCGTTGAACAGACCTGGTGACGCCTTCCGGCGGGGAGAGCTTTCACTCTAGCCGGTGTAACAGCCCCTTCTTAACCCCCCTCTGGAACTTACCCCGGGGTAAGTCTGGGCTAGCTGCTTTTACCCCCCCCCCCCCTTACCCCCCCACCCCCCCCCCCCCCCCCCTAGCTGGAACATACCCCCCTCCCCGGGGGTAAGTTTGTGGCCAGCCTGGATTTACACCCCCCCCCCCCCCCCCCAAGGGTCAATCTAGGACTTTTTGGAGTATTCCTCCACCCCACCCCACCCTTCAAACAGAGAGGGTTATTCAGGGTTTTCCTCTGCCTTTTCCCAACACGCACACCCGCCTTGGAAAAAAAAAATTGTGTTAGCCTGCATATTTACAACCCCTCTCCTATTTCCTATCTGCAGTCAGTTGGGTTTAGACAAAGTGTAGTTTTAGACTCTTCTCAATAGATGGACCTCCTACTTCCCCAACCGCCCCCCCCCCCCCCCCCCCCCCCCCCACACACACACACACACACACCCTGGTTCACTAACAGATAAGTATTAACATTTCTCGCGCTAGCTTACACGCGTGGGTCAATATTTGGGTGCGTGAGTACGCCCCCGTGCATGCATGGAAAAGAAAGACAGCTACATGCCAGTGTGACAATGTGACAAAGCGTAGTTGTGACGAAATGTCGTTGTGACTACGTGTCCTTTTGTGACCAAGTACCGTTGTTGCTTCATCCCGGTTTGCCTCTTTTAACTATTTTACAGCTATTTAGAGTCTCTTGAGTACCTGTGTACCTTAGCTAGTACAATGCAGATGACTAGTGGTCAGTGCCACAGACCACTGGTCATTATGACGTAAATCGGAGATTTTAACTATTAAACAGCTAATTAGTGTTTCCCGAGCGCTTGTGTACCTTGTACAATGTAGATTACTTGTGGTCAGTGCCACTGACTACCGGTCATTATGACGTAAATCGGAGATTTTAACTATTTCACAGCTAATTATAGTCTCCCGAGTACCTGTACCTTGTACAATGCAGACGACTGGTGGTCAGTGCCACTGACCACTGGTCACTATGACGTAAATCAGATATTTCGACTATTTTACAGTTAATCAGTGTCTCATGAGTGTTTGTATACCTTGTGCAATGTAGACAACCAGTGGTCATTGTCACTGACCATTGGTCACTTTAATGTATCTTAAGAGATTTTAACTATTTTTACAGCTAATTAGTGTCTCCTGAGTGCCTGTGTACCTTGTACAATGTAGATGACTGGGGTGGGTGGGGTGGGGTGGGGGGGGGTGTCAGTTCCAACTAGGGGGGGCAAGCTCCAGCTAGTCCTGGAATGACCCCGGGGGTAAAAGCAGGCTAGCCCAGACTTACCCCCGGGATAAGTTCCAGAGGTGGTGGGGGGATAAGAGTGGGCTGTTACACCGGCTCCGCGACTACGCAATCACTGTCGTCAGCAGACGGCTTAGTAGGTGGTGTCCTGTGTGTGTTGGATCAGAACAGGCACCACTGAACACCCACCGAAGTAAATCGGCAGCAGTGCAGTGTCTCCTCCGATGGGTTGCCACTTGACTGCTCCCGGTGGACTGCCGGTGCCGGAGGCGGAGGAGGAGAGGAGAAGGTGAGGAAGGGGGGAGAGTGTCAGAATGAGCGGCGTGGGTTCAATGCCACTGAGGTGGCACAAAAGATGGGCCAGAAAAAAAAAATCGGATTCTCTCCAATAACTGCAGCGCGGTTCTAGGGCATTCTTGCTTGCTGCTGCAGTATTCTGCTACTCACTACCTTTCTGACTACCCCATGTCCCTTCCTTCATGACTTCCATGTCGACACTTAAAATTTCCCTTTTATACCAGTTGCAGAATGCCACCTGAAACATTATTGAACTGCTGCCTGTCAATTACATACATTTGCACGTGTGCGAATGAGTTATTCACCATGTTATGCAGTGTGAGTGTGTGTGTGTGTGTGTGTGTGTGTGTGTGTGTGTGTGTGTGTGTGTGTGTGTGTGTGTGTGTGTGTGTGTGTGTGTGTGTGTGTGTGTGTGTGTGTGTGTGTGTGTGCGCGCGCATGCGAGTGCGTGGATGTGTGGATTGTATTTCTCACGAACCTATAACTGTGTGCGTGCTTTTGCGCGCGCGCGCGCGCGCGCGCGTGTGTTTGTGTTTGTTTTTTTTTTTTTGTTGAAATTTGTAAAACGCTCGGATGGGGCTCACAGAAATCGTCGTCAATATTATTATTATTATTATTATAATAATTGTTGTTGGTGTTAAGGTTGTTGTGTTGTTATTATCATTTTATTATTATTATTATGGATCTGTAGCAATTGTGGCCAAGGAAAGCACATAAAAAATGGATGTAAGTTCACCCTAAAATCTACCAAAGGTCGGTATTAACTGGGGAGTCTGTACTGCCAGCCTCTAAAAAACAAATGGACAATATTTTTCCGAGAGTCTCTTCTGTCAACCACTGAATGTAAATGGCAAATATTTATTAGGCAGTGTATCCTCTTTTTTATATAGTACATAATCCTTCTTGTCAACCGCTGCAGGTAAATGGTCGCTATTTATTCGGCGGTATAAACCATTAAAGGTGTATAGCTTGTATTTTCTTGGAAGCCTGTTCTGCAAACAGGAAAGATAAATTGTTCATATTTTATCGGGAATCCACCCTATTAACTACTAAAAAGTACATGGCTACCATTTATCTGGATGCCTACTATGTGAACCACCACAGATGAAAGGCCGTTATTATTTGACGGTCACTTCTGCCAAGCACCAAAAACAAAGAACTGGTATTCACATGACTGTACTTCATGTCAACCATTACGCAAATGATGAGCGTTTTCTTGAGGTTTTATCCTATTAATCACAGAAAGTAAACTATTCAAGGTTTTTTTTGTTGTTTGTTTTTTGTTTGTTTGTTTTTTTCTGTTTGCTGTCCCAACCCTCTGCGCCACCTCAGTGGCAGTGCACCCACGCAGCTCATTCCGACACCCCGTCCACAGCCACAGCCCGTCGGTCCCGCCGCAGTTCCAGCACCGGAAATCCACAGGGAGCAGTCAATGTCAAGTCGTCAAGAGGCAACCCACCGAGAGGAGACACTGCACTGCTGCCGAGTCACTTCGGGTGGTGTTCAGTGGCGCCTGTTCTGATCTAACATATGCAGGACACCACCTACTAAGCCCCCTACTGACGACAATAATTGCTCAGTCGCGGAGTCGGCGTGAATGAGCTCTCCCCACGGAGGGCGCCACCACGTCCGTCCAACGACAGCCCCCATGGATTCGCCGATACCGGTGACCCCGACGGAACCAAACCAAGGCCACAGACGTGGAGAGGACATCGAAACTGAGGTCACCATAAGAGCAGGGCATGAAGGGCCACAGAATTTGAGACATTTTTTTTTATGCTGCTCGACGAGAATGAGGATGATTGAGATGATGCTACGGATTTCCATTTCGGTCTGAGACTACATGACAAGGCTGTACTCTACCCTTCCTTTCATAATATATCCTGGCGTCAACCAGGCCCGAGAGATACAGGCACCTGCAGTGTTGGTCAGGAAATTTTCACAACACTCTCAGAGACGCATCCATTAAGTGGATGAAACTCGACTGTGTGGTCCCAGTCTTCCCAACTGAGCCCGTAGCAAACTCAAATCTGGGTAGGAGCCAGTCGGGGCAGAAAAATCCCACATGACTCCGATGGGCATCGAACCCGCAACCCCCCAGCCGGAGTCCGAGACGCTAACCACTTCGCCACGGCGGCTGGTGATTCACATATATTTGAGTCTACTCTTCTAAAGGTATATGGCCAGTATATGGCCAGTATTAACTGGGAATCTACACTGTCAACCACTGAAGGTAAGTAGCAAACATTAGCTAGGAGTCTACCCTGTCAACCACTAGAGGTAAATAGCCGTTCTCGTGCCGTGCGTGCGTGCGTGCGTGCGTGCGTGGTGCGTGTGTGTGTGTGTGTGTGTGTGCTGTATAGTACTTTCATTTAACGTCTTTTTGAAAAATCATGTGGTAGTAAACGAGAGCGAGGGAGAGGGAGAAGGAGAGAGAGAGAGGGGTGGAGAGGGGTGGGGGGGGGAGGGGCGGGAGTTACAGAGAATGAGTGCATGCGTATATGAGTGCATGCGTGCGTGCGTGCGTGCGTATGTGAACGTGTGTGTATGCGCGTGCACACACACGAAAGTGTAAGTGTATGCATATAATCACAGAAAAACCGCCAATGTCATATTCAGTAAATGCGTAACTGGATTATAAATCAAACAAGTGGTAACTTTTAAACCATGCTTAATATCAGATGAATAAAAAAAAAACCCATCAGTCACAGACATGCCCGATCAACATTGTAACATGTCCTGAGGGGCACAAGCTCAAACAAAACATGACCTCTGATATGTTTGTATTTTCCACACATACGTTTTGTCGCAGCAATGTATTTGGTACCGGCGGCATCTAGTTTCAGTCGATAAAACGTTGAAACGATTATCGATGGTAAACGACTTCAACAGTTGCTGAAACGTCCGTGGGATTGGGAGAGAGGGTGTCTTTCAATATACATGGTATCCCCGCCTTGTGACCTTATCGTCCTGTGTATGTACATAATGACTGTGTGTATAATCACACTCAGTATGAGGAAGGTACATGATTATCGGTTGTAAACAACTTCAAAGTTGCTGAAACCCTCCGTGATTTTTCGGGAGAGGATGTCTTTCAATATTGATGGTATACCCACTTTGCGACCCTTTTATGTTCTAGTAATTTTCTTTCTTCTTTTCTATTGTCTTATTTTTTTTTATCTTTCCTTTTCACTTTTTTTTTTTTACTTCTGTAGTTATTTGTTTATTTGCTTTTTTTTATTTATTTGTTTCTATTTTCCTGTCGTCCAGTTCTTGCTCTGTCTGAAGATCTTCTGAGCTCGAGTTCGAGGTTATTTCACTTGGCCACGCCGAGTGAAAAACACACTATTAATGTCGAGTAAACATTTTTCTTCATGACTTTCTCCTCAATAATTCTGAGCCACGATTTACACGAGACAACCATTATTTCAGCTTCTCTTCATCCATCACCGAGAGGTCAATCTTATTCCACCCTACTGGGTGATATCCTGTAGTGTGAAATGTAAATGTACGTGTCTTGCAGTTATATTTGATATGACACAATATCACTGCTGATACTCTCTAACACCGAGAAGTCACATCATGAAACTTGTCACCAAGCTATATTTCACAAGACAGTCATATGGTGGCAACTCTCTACCACCGAATGGTCTGATTTTCAACACAAGTGGATAAGACTTTGTTCAAATAAAACCACAGAACACACCATAAACTTGTCTCTAAGCTATGCTTTACATGACAAAACCACACTTTAAACTACTATACACCAACACATGGTCTGATATTTAACACAAGTTGATGATATTCTGTTCAAATAAAAACCATAGAACACATCATAAACTTGTCTCTGGCTATGTTTTACATGACAAAAAGCCACATTTTAACTACTCTTTACCAACAAATGGTCTGATATTTAACACAAGTTGGTGATGATCTGTTCAAATAAAAACCTCAGAACACGCCATACGTTTGTCTTTAAGCTGTGGGGGGTTTTTCCATGATAAAAACAAATTTTTGACTACTCTAAACTACCGAATGGTCTGATATCTAACACAAGTGGGTGGGGTGATATTCTGTTCAAATAAAACTGCAGAACACATCATAAACTTGTCTCTAAGGTGTGTTTTTTTCCATGCCAAAACAATGTTTTAATTACCTTGTATCACCGAACGATCTGATATTCAAAACAAATGGGTTATATTCTGTTTAAATAAAACATACAGCATATTATAAACTTGTCTCTAAGCCTTGTTTTACATGACAAAAACCACATTTTAACGACTCTATACAACCGATTGGTGGACGGGTATGTGTGCGTGTGCGTGCGTGTGTGTGTGTGTGTGTGTGTGTTTATGGATTATATGACTTGCCCATAACTGCATCACTGTCAGATATTTCAGCGTCAGTTTCATTAAAGTCCAGCTGACCACGCAGAGCCCGTCCAGGACTACCGTCAAAGGAAGAAAAATGGTGTGTTACTCCTGTAACAGCACAAAAGCCCATTCTGAGACACAGTATATGCAACAATTCATATATAATTAAATGTTGCTGTCCTTGTCGTGAAAAAAAAATCGGGTCGTTTAGTTTGCTGCGGCAGTACTGTCCAACAATTGTAAAAACAGGTGTGAAAAAAAATCCCCTTCAACGCAACAAAAATACATAAAAAAATGCCAATCATGTAGCCAAATCATAACTAGAAACCTACAGATTGTAACAAAAGAAAAAAAAAAAGGGGGGGGGGGGGGGGGGGGGGGGGGGGTCAGTCTTAAACAAACACAAGAGACTGAACCAGGAAAACAAAAAAATAAACAGCAGAGGACAGAAAAAAAAAATAGCTGGTCAAAGAGAGTGATTAATGCGGGGATTATTTAGAGCTGACAATCCACGGACAGCGGATACACAATTCACAGTGACCCTGTAGAAAGTAGTGCGACATTCCCAGAAACACGACGCGTTTGTTTCAGCAAGGAACTGGATGATGAAACTATCTAAACCTAAGCCTGGCCAAAAACACTTACTAAACGTCCTGTCAGTTTCATCAGAACGATTGTTGGCATTACTGTATTTGTAAAAAAAAAAAAAAAAAGGTCTCCCAGCAGTCACGACAGTACGGCCTTACAACACAGACAAACACTAACCATCACTGAGGAAACTGGAGAACCTGCTAGACCAGCAGAACAGTGCAGACATGTTGCTGAAACCGCCGTCGAAAGTCTTTGCCGTTCAAAGTCAAATCCAACATACTTTTGTGAGGGAGAAAAACGAGGCAAATTGCGAGTCTGCGAAAGTGGTCGTTACTGCGGAGGAACGCTCCACGCTTCTGTTCCGAGGCAGACGGCATGTGCTAAGTCTCTTCTACTCACTGGTTACCATCCTGATGATCTGAAAACTGCTCATTTCTTGCAATCTCAGCAGTCAGCGCCGTTCTGTATCGAACTATTCACAAAACTGTGCAGGAGCAAGTTTTTAGTTTTCGCTTCGGCTCTTCGTTCTCGTCCATGGGCCTGCCGAAGAACGGCCGGAGTGTGCAGGTGCAAGGTTTTACTTTCGGCTCTTCGTTCTCCATATGTCTGCCGAAGTACGGGCTGAAAAACGATTTCGTCCTCTTCCATTAAGGTCGACCCAGTTTTAGACTCCACTGGCTTAACCTGGGCGGAACGTTTGGGCAGAAACAACGAAGAGCCATGTTTAGCAGCCGAGTCGGAGAAATGGGTATCGAGGGCGTCGTCGTTGCTCCTGACTCGTGTCAGACTTTTAGTAGGTGAAGCTCTGCTCCTCCCTTTGACCAAAGAGGGTGCCGCCCATAATTCGAACCACTACGGTTCATAAAAAGACAGCCCGTGTTTCAACGCGGGCAGTCTCTTCCTCAAGGAGCCGCCAGCCGCGACTTGAGAGAGTACTGCTTTATGCTTACGACGGGGATACGGCCCACGGTGACTTTGAACTTACGCTCGCGTTTCACTTTGCCGTTTGGACTGGGGGGGGGGGCAGATGATGGGCGAGCTGTCGTATCTGTCCTGGGGCTGGAGGACCATCCGGTCCAAGTGACCGACTAAAAAATAGGTGTCCATGTCCCTTTTCCCCTGTAAGGTGATCGTTCCCCGACACTGGAATTTGTAACCGTCAGCATACAGTAATCTGTAAGAATGAAAAAAGACCAATGAAAAAGACACTGCCGTCCAGCTCTGTCTCAAAATGATGACGAGACGAGAACAAAAAGAAAAGAAGAAGAAGAAAAAAAAAAAAGAAGAAGAAGAAATGCTGTGCGCGCTAGAGAGAGAGAGAGAGAGAGAGAGAGAGAGAGAGAGAGAGAGAGGAGAGAGGAGGAGAGAGAGGAGAGAGAGAGAGAAGAGAGGAGAGGAGGAGAGGAGAGAGAGAGAGGAGAGAGAGAGGAGATGAGGGAGAGAGGAGAGGAGGAGAGTCCCTGAGAGAGGAGAGAGAAAGAGAGAGTAGAGAATCAGAGAGATTGAGTTTCCTCAGAGAGAGAGAGAGGAGGAGTCCCTGGGAGAGGAGAGAGAGAGAGAGGGAGAGAGAGAGAGAGAGAGAGAGAAGACGAGAGAGAGAGAGAGGAGGAGGAGAGAGATGTATTCAATCAGGAGAGAGGAGAGATCAGAGGAGAGGGAGCAAGGGTAGAGCATATTCTTCCAATCCAGTCCCTGGGCAGAGAGAGAGAGAGAGAGAGAGAGAGGGAGAGGAGAGGAGAGAGGAGGAGAGGAGAGAGGGAGAGGAGAGGAGGAGAGAGAGAGAGAGAGAGAGAGGAGAGAGAGAGCGAGAGAGGAGAACTTTATTCAAGTCAAGAATTGAGATTTTCGTCAGAGCCTATTCTTCCAATCTGTCCCTGGACAGAGAGGAGAGAGAGAGAGGAGAGAGGAGAGAGAGAGAGAGAGAGGAGAGAGAGAGAGAGAGAGAGAGAGAGAACTGAGAAAACTTGTATTCAATCAATAATTGAGATTTTCGTCAGAGCCTGTTCTTCCAATCTGTCCCTGAACACAGAGAGAGAGAGAGAGGGAGAGAGGAGAGGTAGGGAGAGAGAGAGAGGAGACAGATATTGATAATTCATTTAATTAAGCCATTCCGCCCGTATCAAGAGGAAATAAAACGAAATGTGAGGTGGGTAGAGAGCGGGGTGGTAAAGGAAATAAGGGTGGTGGGGTGCGTGCGTGGTGGGTGGGGATCTTGACTGTGGGTGACGATCTTTCTTACATGTTCATAAGTAAGCAAACAATTAGTGTTTAGTGTAAACCAATGCTTTTGAGAATTACTAAGCAATGGACAGAAAGTCATGAAATTAATTTAAATATATTTGAGTAGGAATTGTATTTGGGAGGGACGTAAATATCACGCATAATTCTATACTGAGTGCATATAAATATACAAAGTAGTTTTGATTCTTCTGTATCAGGGCGAAACGGACAATCAGTACTTTCTCTTCTTCTTTTTTGTAGCATAAATGAACTGGTGAGAACTGTGTAGTCCACTCTCAGTCAACCAAGCAGCTGATCATGATCGAGCTCACGGTGCCATATGAGAACAGAATGGAGGCAGCTCAAATCTACAAGACTGAAAAACTATGCTGATCTGGCAAACAGCCTGAGGAGAGAAGGTTATCAGGTCAAAGTCCTCACTGCAGAAATTGGAGCTAGGGGGTTTGCAGGAACGTCTGCATACAGCCTCATGAAAGAGAGAGAGAGAGAGAGAGAGGAGAGAGAGAGAGAGAGAGAGAGAGGGGGGGGGGGGGGGGGGTGGGGGGGGAGGGGAGAGGATCTTGGGATACAACAGTAAGATAGAGTCAAGGTGCGTCGTTTTGCGATTCCTTTTTAAGTGAGTTTGGAAGTACAGGAAACGTTCTCTTCAGACAGAATGGCGTCTCTTGAACACGAATACATTCTCTAGCGTTTTGTGTGACATCTGACACCAAGCGAGGAAAACACAATTAACCACCAATGAGAAAGTAAGAAAAGCTGACTGAACCGGAGTGTTGCCTATGATATGCTAAAGGCGTACGTGTAGACCGGATCAGCCATATCACGCTGCTGGCGCCATAAAGGACACTCCGATACACGGGCCCGAGTCCCATCGGAAGCACTCACTTGTATCATTTATTATTGTTATGATTACATACCGCCTATTCTCGGTTACAGACCGAGCTCTGAGCGCTTCACAGTCCATGCTCACATGAACACTACGGACTGCCTACCTGGACAGAGGCAACTGAAGAGCAGCTTGCTGGCGCTAATCATTCACTTCCACTCTGACTGTCGTTCATTCCTTTGACTTTTGACAAAGGATGCAAGCTATGTGAATATGTGTCATCCACACTAACGGCCAACCTGACCTTCTCTTCCGAAAACTGGTAATGGGATTTTACATGTGCACATGATCCTTTTGCTTTCATACACGGAATCTCAGTTAATAGTCTCATTTGAAAGACGTCTTGGAAAATGGGTCAGAACCAGTGCTGACTCTGTGGGAAACCGCCCAGCGAATATTTGAGCCTGCAGTCCCCGGATCACCAAGGTTACGAGTCCGACGCTCTACCGCTGAGCTATTCCGGCCCCATTTACAGCTCCAGCGGGCTCCTGCTTTGAGCTGAGAGTAAAATGGGCTCAAATCGGTGGTCTGGAATCACACGGGTCGAGATTTTTTTGGATAGCCTTCGTCTATCAGATTGCTACTCAAATTTTGTGACACTCACTGCAGGTATTTCTATCTCTCAGTGCTGGAATGATACGCCTCCAGTCAGTGAACGGAGGATGAAGCAAGGCAGTGATTAGAAGTACTGACTGTTCCCACTAGAACACGTTGGCTGCTTCACACGCTATTTCAGTCATGGTCGGCACACACCCTGAAGACCCAACTCAGGCTGTGGCAAACTTCCAGAGGCTCATGATACGCTATCAATGGCAAACCCTGCACTGCTATCGATTACTTCGGTATCCATTCTCATTAAACGTTCCCCGGATACAACTTACTAAGCATCCTTGCTGACGACAATAACTGCTCTACCGAGAAGCAAGACTGAATGCGCTTTCCTAAGAACGTCACCGTGTCCCTTTGGTGTATGGTCACCTGCTGCCACCTGTGTTATATAACTTCACATCAACGTAACTCACAATAAAGTGAGAACAGATGAGACATCAAAACTGCCTGTCCACAACAGATGGCAAGGAATGACACAGTTCTTTGTCAACTATTGTACAGATTTATGAGGACGAGGATGTTCAAGATAAAGCAGACGAAATCCGTTTTTGGTTTGCAGCTGCTGCTTGGTAGTGCTGGCGTCTGCGTTCCCTTTCATAAGAATCCTGAACGTCAGCCGGACCCAAGAGATACAGACGCACGCAATGCTGCTCTGAATAACTGAGCATTGGTGAAATGTGTGGCACACAGATTCGTAGTCTCCGTCTTCCCGAAGTAAGCCCAGCACCATCCGGTTCTATTTCTGTCTTGATGCCTCACTGCCCCTGAGGCCACTGGTCTAAGGGACTTCCACTTTAACCTTGACTGGAGGAGAAATATCATGCAATATGGTTCTCAATTTAGAATGTAAAAAATCCAACCCATTTTGATTTACCTTTGGAATATGAATAATCTCTTTATTGAAGTACTCGGAATATTCATGGTGGCCTGTAATGTTGCAGGTGTAGCAGTGTGCATCGTTCAGCGCTCATTTTGTTTTTTTCTTTTGTGTCGTGTAAAAGCGTCTATAAGATGTGCTGCTGTCATGTAGTGGAATGCATGTGTGTGCGTGTGTCACACACACACACACACACACACACACACACACACACACACACACACACACACACACGCACGCACGCACGCACGCACGCACACACGCACACACACACACACACACACACACACACACACACACACACACACACACACGTGCGCATACAAAAAAGTTCATTTGTTGACACAACAGCCCCCTCAGCACAGAAGACACCAACTGGTAGTTACTTGAAAGTGCTTTTGCTGACGTGTATACGGTCCGGCAAGCTGTAGGCCTCCATGCAGCTCGCTACGTTGACCGTCTCCCCGTAGACATCGTAGCGAGGCTTCTTCATACCGATCACACCGGCAACGACTGGGCCAGAGTGCATGCCGATCCGGATCTGCAACACAGCGCCCACAGCTGCTTACTTGAGGAGAGTTAGCATTCTCATACTCACTTTGGTATCATTTTTTTTTTAACGGAGCACAAAAGACAAAGAGCAATGGAATGGTTATGACTCGAGTGGGGATATACTTAGCGTTTTCCTGCTGACGTTGATCTCATTGTTTGAATAGAGCACGAAAGGCAGTGTGGAGTCAAATGGTTATGACTTGACTGAGGATATACTTAGCTTTCTTAACGCTCACTTCGCTACCATTATTTAAACGGAGCATGAAAAACATGTATAGATAGGGGTGACATTGATTAAAAGATATGTGTATCAACACATTGACTGTAGATTTGACTGTAAAGAGTATCGTGAACATATTCTATCAAGGAACATGTTCAAGGGAGTGTTTGATCAAAGATAATTTCGTCATACGGAAACATGGTTCACTCCACGGAAAAGTGAAGCCAGATAGCTGGCACATTCCATCTGAACCCCCCCCCCCCCCCCCTCCTCCCCCAACGCGTGTTCAGCATGGCGAGTAAGGCAGGAGGCACTTGATGCGCCGCACCGAACTGTCATAATTCTCGAAAAAAAAAAGGTTCCGGTTGTTTTCTTTTCCAAAAGACGAAGAAAGGTGAGTTCATTTTCTGTGTTTTATTTCCGAAATTCGTTGTTTTAAGAGAGAGAGAGAGAGAGAGAGAGAGAGAGAGAGAGAGAGAGAGAGAGAGAGAGTGTGTACATGCACGCGCACATATAGATAGAGAACACGAAACTTGTCAAACATTCTGTTCTGCCATCTCCTGGTGTACCAGTCGGCTGTTTATACTCCGGTGAAGTGGGAGTGGGAGGTACCGCCGGCCTGCAAGACGGTGCGCAGCTAGCTTCACTCTGACTTACACTGTCGGCACAGTAAACGGTCACGGAGTGGACCATCTTTTCGTGGGGCGAACTATCTTTGGTTTGATGAACTTCAGCTTTGTTTATGTCAGTCACAATGAACTTTCTTTCAGATCGTTCACATATAATGCAAATCATATGTGCAAGCTGGTTAAAGTTCTATGAAATGAGACACAGGTTAGGTCGTGTAAGTCTATAGCTGCTTCTTGAACAGCACTTTAAGACAGAAATATTGGAATGCTAGTGACCAGCTGTACATCCAAATGTGGAACGGGTGTGGACTTTGTATGGCTCCTTTTAATGCACTGAATATCTGACAGGATTTTCCCCCAAACTTGACGAAAAAAAAAAATGTCATTTTTTTCCCACAGTGCATTAAAGTGTTTGGGCTCACACAAAAAACGAGTCAATATCAAATCAAATATTTGTTTTGTCTTACCGCGTGCGCCGTTTATGTCTGTCGTTTCACCTTACTCCAGCGGCTGGTGCCCCGGATGATTAATTTTTGTTCTTATTTATGTCGCTATGTCGACTCCTATTAACCGAAAGAATGGCGAAAAAGATGGCAGCTTCATCTAACGACAGGAAGAATGGTCGATGAGAGGGGGTGGGGATGGATTTTTTTTTTTGTTTTGTTTTGTTTTTGTTTTCTTCCTTTTTCATTGGAATTTAATAGGAGGTCCAAGAACTAGTCTTTCAGATGAGACAATATATATATATATATTTATTTATTTATTTATTTATTATTTATATATGCATATATATATATATATATATATGATATAAATGTAGTATTGCTATGATGGCCATTGACATTTGCATTTTCTTTCTATAAAAACACACACACAGAGGAGACAGGGAGGAGGAGAGAGAGAGAATAGACAAACAGAGAGAGAGAGAGAGGAGAGAGAGAGAGAGAGAGAGAGAGAGAGAGAGAGAGAGGAGAGAGAGAGAGAGAGAGAGAGAGAGAGAGAGAGAGAGAGAGAGAGAGAGAGAGAGAGAGAGAGAGCGCGGTTCAAACTCCGACGATTTGATGCATGTTAGCCATAGGCATGCACATGGGTGATGGGGGGCATCTGGAGTGTTCAGTTCCGCTTATCTGTTCTATTTAATAACGATTTGTACTTCACAGAAAGAAACTGAGAGAGAAAGAAAGAAAGGGAGAAAAGAGAGAGAGAGAGAGAGAGAGACAGACAGACAGACAGACAGAGACAAAGACAGACAGGCAGAGACAAAGACAGAGAGAGAGACACACACACACACACACAGAGGAACAGAGAGAGAGAGAGAGAGAGAGAGAGAGAGAGAGAGAGGGCCGTTGGGTTCCATTCCAAGATGCAAATGAACAGTGCAACACGGAACACAAAACCACCACAAACACAGTCATCTACAAGACCGGGAGAGGCATGGCCGTGGCCGGGTTCATGACGTTGCTGGCCTCCTCCAGCATGTCCAAGGCGAAATCGGCCATCCTCTGGGCGTGGTCACTCTGTACCTCGGGTATCCCCGACACCGCCATGTAGGCGTCGCCTATCGTCTTCACCTGTCACATCGCTGCTGTTGTTAACACAATCAACGTCCTCGACGTTGGTCTTACGTCCATCGGTAGCATTCACATCGTCATACTGATTACAATGCGGTCGATCGTGCTCAGTACAAAAATAATAAGTTTTCCCTGAACTATTCTTACTTTAGAACCGAGGTTCACAGTCATCATGACAGGTTGTTTTCGTATCTTTTGCGCAAGAAGTGTTAAGAAAACATAGTCACCATCCGCATTTAGCTTTCATCTGCCTGTCGCTGTAACATGCATGCATGTAAAAACTGGTGTATGGGGAAGTGACTATGACCAGATGACAGCCCTGATGTGAGCCCTTGCGGTCGACTGGTATATAAACAACATCCATTGAACTGAATGTAAAACAGCTATCCCAGTGCCTTATTTTGAAACGTACAGTATCCAGACCTCCACGCTTACATAAACCTCTGATTTTTCGACATTTTCGGTCTCGTCTTTCCTTGTGAGTGCGCAATGCGTGCGTGTGTGTGTGCAATATCTAAACATACCAAAGTAGGCAAAGAATGGTTTGGAGCATGAAAAAAAGATTATGCTCAACTTTTGTGCAGAGTACGGTTTCCGCTGTATGCTCTTAAGATTCCACTCAGGATCTAACTTGAAGGGTTCAGAGCTTGCAACGCCGGGAGAGAAGGGAGTATCTACTACACAAAGAACTTCAATCTTAGGAGCAATATCGTGTTTTAACGAACAGTCATCACTTGTTTGCCCGTGCGGCTTTTTGTGTGTGTTGTTGTATGATTCTCAACGACGAACGTTTTGATTACTAGAATTTTAAATAATATCAGCGTGTCGTGTGACAAGTACCTTGTAGACGTTGTGCACGTCAGTGTGCGTGTCAAAGCGATAGTACATGTCGTTGAGCATGTTGACCACTTCATGCGCCGTACATCTGGAGGCGATCTCTGTGAAGGACAGCACGTCACTGAACAGTACCGTGCAGGTCTTGTAGATTTCTGAAAACACGTAAGGAAATGACGTGGCTCAAACTCAAATAGAATGATGCAAACACAAAAGGATATACAGTTCTCTTGGTTGTTTGTCACATACAACTTCTTTTTTTAAACCAAAAGAAGGAAAAGGAAAAATATGTGACGTATGCCCACTTTGGACAGAGTTACGGTTGTTGGAAGTGATAGTCAACAGAACTTTCGCAAATACCTTTTCCTCCTAGTTTACATTGATGAATGTTTCCTGGCGAAAACCCTCCACATTTTTTACCTACGTATTCTCCCATGGTTTACAAAACATTAAACAGTGTCATCTTTCCCTCCAGGTTCGAATGTCAACTAATCCGTGCCAAACGTAAAAATTAATTATACAAGACACTCCTGAAATGTGAGATGTGGTAGGATGTTCTGAGATAGACGGTGACGCAATACAGGGTTCTGATCATAGACACGCCAGTCTTTAAACAGTTTCCTATTATGAATAGTTTGGAACTCGAGTCTATGCTGCTAATGTGTCAGACACAGGAAATAAAACCACTTAGTTTTGCTATATTCATCGGCCCATGCACTTTTTCATATCAAATTTCTTTTAAAAGAGAAGCCAGCTGCTCTGAGTGCACGTGGTACCCAGTGGAAAGTGTTCATAGGCACACGGCTCGAGCGGGAAAAGTAAGATTTCGTAAGGCGATGTGTGTAGACTCCAACGACGCAAGTCTCGCTTCTTCACCTTCCTCCTCACCGCCCAGCCCGATCTACGGGTCGGGTTTGTAATTCAGTCAGCACGGGGTCCGTGAGACTCCAAATTCTCGCATGTGTTTGACGTTTTGGCCCTTCTTTTCAAATGTTTGTTCAAAACCTATCGAATCTGATCAGAAGCTTGTAAAATCGAACAGATTCCGTTGCTGACCCCCTCCTGCTCTTTCGGAGGTGTCAGTAAATAACCACATACAACTGAGCTGCCTGCTTTCCAGACCCGCAGTCTTTGCAGTCCCGATCCTGCCCTCTTCTTGCTGCAGGAGGAGGAGTGGAGGCAGCGGCTGCTGGCAGCGTTCTGCAACGCGCGCCCCTCCAGACACAGGGTGCCAGGCGGCCGGGCACGGGTTTCCATGTTGCCCTTCTGCTCCCGAGGGAGACCGGACCAGCCAGGTCGTGCGTGGTGCTGGCCAAGAGCTCACAGATCACCCCATTGTGATTGTTCAAACAGAGTGGAATTTGGACACTGCTGTGTGAAAAAACAAAATCGTTTTCCTTCTCTGCGTGGTCGACAGAAACCACAAATGTTTTGTGACCTAAATGTATGGGCTATAGTGTTTCCTTATGATTAAGAGATTCTCCTATACATTGCTAGGAGCACCTGGAAGAAGGAAATAATTCAATATTCATACGTGTTAAGTTTCCGAACGTTTAAGACAGGGTTTTGACGGAGAGAGTTTTTTTTTTTTTTTTTTTTTTTAATTTGGGGGGAACAAGTAGGTGAATGAAGTGTGCTGAGCGACACAGTCACCCGTGATACATAGTTCGACAGCGAGTTGAGACTCGGGATTTGAACGTTATCTTGTTCTAGTGTTTACTCTCTCTCTCACTCTTGTGTGTGTGTGTGTGTGTGTGTGTGTGTGTGTGTGTGTGTGTGTGTGTGTGTGTGTGTGTGTGTGTGAGACAGACAGACAGACAGACGCCACCGAACATTTATGGACAGATTTTCTCTTGGCTCTCTCTCGAGCATTTACAGACTTAGTCGCCATTTGCCACGCCCGTTTAACGTTTTGTGACATTGTGCGTTTGTCAATGGAATCGGAAGCCTGTTGTGTTTACTTACTTATTATTTGGATATCGCTGATTTGCTCAAATGTGATTAGTTGTTATGTTACTAATTCTGGTGTGGTGTCCGCAGTTTCTTCGGATGCGTGAGACATTGTTTTAACTTATCTTTTGGACACAATCTTCTGACAGTTTGCATTATTCACTCACGCATACACGCACTCAGACAGACTATCCGTATTATAGTTTACGTAAATATATGTTGTAAGAGAGATTTTCTGAGGAAAAAAATGTTGGCACTACAGTCAATCAACTTCTGATTTTGGCTCATTCGTGCATTTACATAGTAAACCTGTAAAGAAACATTTTTTTCGAAGAATAAATGTCGATGCTTCTACGTTTAGAACATCGTCCTAATTAGGAAACATTAACCTCGGCTCTTTATGACATTGTAAAAACTGCAGCCATTGATATCTTCACGATCGACTTTGGATATGAAATCATGATTTTTTTTTTCACCTATCAAAAATCCCATAGTAGAAACATGCTCGCCATGCAAGCAAATAATTTTTAAGTTTGTGGTTCGAATCTGGGACGATTTCCTCTTTCGATAAAACCAGAAGTAAAGATATGATTGACGGGCGTTCGGGGTTGTTAAATCTAGTCCCTTGAGCATCATGCATTTAAGGGACATTAGCAGCCTACAACAACACGGCTTTGTTCTTTGCCAAGTTCTGTCCGAAAATGCACTTGTAAACAAACGAACGCACAACGAGGAAAGAATAAAAAAAAAAAAAATTGGTGGCACTACACTAAGGTGACGTGCTGTCTTCGGGAAGAATCTCCCGCATTTCACACGAAGAAATCTGTTGTGACATGGTTATTCAATCCTACCCCTCCTTTTCCGCTTCCTTCTCCTACTGTTTGTCTTGCAAACGTGAGCAACTGATCAATGAAAATGATTAAGTACAATGTCTGATTATGAAATGTAATCTCTGGAGGGGCAAAAAATATTGCAATGGATACTAAAAAAAAAAAAAAAAACGTTAGATCTTTAAACATTCAGAAGGTCACCAACTGCAGAGAGCAACAGACACCAAACTCACCTCCACACGCTGCGTTGCCGTATTTGAGCTGGTTGGCGATTTTCTTTGGCAACATTTCGTGAAGGAGAACATCTGTCTTCTGTTTCTCTTCCCTCAACATTCTGGACATCTTCCTCAGCATCTCTCTGGTGTCTTCACCTTTCTTTCTGTCGTGGGTTACATTCATTTCTTGTTATACGCACGACAAGAACCGCACCACTTTTCAGCCTACTTTTCACAAGAAATCATAACTTCCACTCACAGTAGTTTGATCGCAAGCAGTTTGAATGAATATGAATGTTGTTGTTTGGAGATTTTTTTTCTTCTTTCATTTTCTTTTCGTTCTTTTTTTTTTTGTGTCCTGTTTCATCGTCTGTGCCACTTCAGCCCCAAGCTGTTCACTCTGGCTCCCCACCCACAGCTACACCCAAGCATGTCCTGCTGCAGCCCCCCAGCTCCCACAATTTACCGGGAACAGTCATCGTCAAGTCGTCATGGAGCAACCCCACCACAGGAGACACTGCACCACTGCCAAGTTCCATCAGTGGAGTTAGGCAGTGCCTGTTCTAATCCCCTGTAAGCAGTACATCAGCGGAGTTAGGTAGTGCCTGTTCTAATCCCCTGTAAGCAGTACATCAGTGGAGTTAGGCAGTGCCTGTACTAATCCCCTGTAAGCAGTACATCAGTGGAGTTAGGCAGTGCCTGTTCTAATCCATTGTACGCAGTACATCAGTGGAGTTAGGCAGTGCCTGTTCTAATCCCCTGTACGCAGTACATCAGTGGAGTTAGGTAGTGCCTGTTCTAATCCCTGTACGCAGTACATCAGTGGAGTTAGGTAGTGCCTGTTCTAATCCCCTGTACGCAGTACATCAGTGGAGTTAGGTAGTGCCTGTTCTAATCCCCTGTACGCAGTGCATCAGTGGAGTTAGGCAGTGCCTGTTCTAATCCCCTGTACGCAGTACATCAGTGGAGTTAGGTAGTGCCTGTTCTAATCCCCTGTACGCAGTGCATCAGTGGAGTTAGGCAGTGCCTGTTCTAATCCACTGTACGCAGTGCATCAGTGGAGTTAGGTAGTGCCTGTTCTAATCCACTGTGAGCAGTGCACCACCTGCAAAGCGTCGCACTGACGACAAGGACAGCTTTGTCGAAGAGCCAGCGTGAGACAGCGTTTCCCTCCGGAGGCCGTCCAACGACAGTCCCATGAACTTGCCGATAGCGGCGACCTCGACGTGAACTCACCGAGGGCACAGACGTGGACAGGAAATCGACACTCACGTCACTACGACAGCAGGGCATAAGGGGCCACAGAACTGGAGAATTTGTGGATGAAGATGAAGAAAGAATTTTTGGGTGATATTTTTTGTTGTCATTATAATTTGATGACTAATGTTAATAATATCAATAATTGTGATATTTGTAAGGTTATTATGTACAAACACACACAGGTGTGCGTATACACGCGCATGCACACATGTACACGAACACACACCTCCACGCATACACCCCTGCACACATATATGCACGCACACATGTATACATAGAGGTCTCTGACCGGAACTGATGTGAATTAGTACTTGGGTGCATGTTTCTATATCATTTGATTTGTACAAGTCAGTATTTGATATATCGAGGCTTTGTTTTTGTTTTTTAATGTGCATGACTTTTATAACTCTTATTCTTTACCGTTTGCTCTTTCTTGAAATGTAAAGTGCTGTTGAGCATTTTTATGGAACATGCGCTATAGAAATAAACATTATTATTATTATAATTATTACTATTATTATTATTATTAGGAATGTTATGCCATGGGGTTCTGGTCTGGTCTGAGACTGCACGACAGGACGGTACTCCATGCTTACTTTCATGATGAATTTCAACGCGTCAAAACTTTGATGCTAAACATTCACGCTACTGTCATATACATAAAATGCACAAGATATACAGACTAAATATACTGCCAAACGTCGCACAAGATACACAGACTAAATATACTGCCAAACGTCGCACAAGATACACAGACTAAATATACTGCCAAACGTCGCACAAGATATACAGACTAAATATACTGCCAAACGTCGCACAAGATACACAGACTAAATATACTGCCAAACGTCGCACAAGATATACAGGCAAAATATACTGCCAAACGTCGCACAAGATATACAGACTAAATATACTGCCAAACGTCGCACAAGACATACCGACTAAATATATTGCCAAACGTCGCACAAGACATACAGACTAAATATACTGCCAAACGTCGCACAAGATATACAGACTAGATATGCTGCCAAACGTCGCACAAGATATACAGACTAAATATACTGCCAAACGTCGCACAAGATATACAAACTAAATATACTGCCAAACGTCGCACAAGATATACAAACTAAATATACTGCCAAACGTCGCACAAGATATACAGACTAAATATACTGCCAAACGTCGCACGGACGATTGAATATGAATCTCAATAATTTTTTTTTTTCCTGATCGAGCTTTCAAATCTTTGTCTTATTCCCCACCAAAGATTGCAATCAAACTGGGTACTGAGCTGTCAAATCTTGTGTCTTATTCCCCATCAAAGATTGCAATCAAACTGGGTACTGAGCACCTTCTCCAACAGGAACTTGCACCTGTCAAGTGCTTCCCAAACACACGACATACTTACGTTAGTTCAGTGTGTAAAGTAGTTTGATTGATGAGATGCAGAAGGTCCCGATTGACATCGTAATGTGGAATGTCTGACAGGAAGAAGCTGTGGGACTCCAAGTCTTGCAATGACTTGAACAAAGGGGTGCCCAGTGAAAAGCAGATGGTCACTGTGGGAAAGCCAGATCATCTGACCTGTGAGAATGAGGTACAATGAAGGACACCACCTCCTGCAGCCTTTTTCTCGTCTGGGTTTTTCTTTCTCTCTTTCTTTATGATGTTTTGCTCCATGTTTTTTTTTGCGTTTGATACCTATTTGGGCATGGTGTATTTTTTGGAAACAATGAATCTGACAACAAAACGTGATTCAGTATCTTGGAGGTTATCGTTTACCCTTTTTTCCCCCCCAAACCATCGTGGTCATACTATGAAACACTGTGTCTTTTTTACCCACACGTAGAATAAACTGAGTGTATGCGACCTGACTGTTTCGTGTGTGTGTGTGTGTGTGTGTGTGTGTGTGTGTGTGTGTGTGTGTGTGTGTGTGTGTGTGTGTGTGTGTGAGTGTCAGCGTGTGCACATGCATGCACGTGTGTATGTAGCTGATAAATAATGCTGGCTTTTTCTCGAAAATATTGAGCACTCGCACAAACTCGGCAAAACAATAAATACTGATGATGTCTTTTCCAGCCATCTCTTGTAGGAAGATGCGACTGAATGAAAAAAGCCGAAAACCCGAAATTACGTTTTCAGCAATATTGTCATTGTTCAAAATTGAAAATTTCCCAGAAATTGTAATTACAGTCACTGCTTTGACGCTAAAAGGGTATATTTGCAAAACATATACGAACAATGCAGCAAACACTAACTTGCATTTTGTTGTAATAAGACAGACACTGTAACGTACATTCTACTAAAAAGACGAGCACAGAAAAAATGTACATCTTTCCAACTACAAATCAAAGCGTGGCAACATCGATTTGCCAAACACAGCAAAGTTAGAGTTATCCCAGTCAAGCGAAAGGCATCAACTCAGAAGAACTGTTTTGCAATAAAAGACTTCCATCTGAATGTTTTGATGACTGAAGAGTAGCTTGTGAAGTTTCGATATAGGTGTCAACGATGGCGATATTCCAGACTTATCACTTTCAGCAGCGCACGGACTTCGCATTCACTGAAGTTTGGTTTCTTCAGCTGGGTTTCTGTTCCATTTTATTTTCATGGCATGATTTCGTCATTTCGCAAACATACATGACACTAAAAATCATCAAAATGAATGGCTGTATTTTGTGACTGCCAAAACAAAAACAAAATCAGAACAAAACAAACAACAAACAAAAAGTCAGGACTCTTGTTGATTTTGATGCCTTTCAGTTTGCTAAAATGTGAAGGTAGACCTCCACAGTTCACTGCGTTCTCAGCCACAAGGCTGTGAGACTTTAAATGTCAATTAAAACTCATCAATGATAGCAACCAGGGCTCCCCGTTTGGTGTGTATACATTGTACAGGCAATGAAATTGCCGAATAAGTTTCGAAATCTGAGACTTAGGTCAAAACACGCGACAAAAACGTTTGTTTGAACTTCTTTTTCTGCGTATGCAGGCTGATACTCCTGCGGACACTCCCTATATGGACAGACAAGTATTAATTCAATCTTCCCAACAAAGGGAGTGGAGTTTTGCGTGTATGACAGGTTTTTTTTTTTTTTTCCCACCATTAAGGCAGCCATACTCCATCTTCGGGGAAGTTTGCTTGAACAATGATTATGCATCACTAAGTCGACACATTTTGACAGGATGATGCAAGAGCTAGAAAACAACTAAACTAGGCAATGGTCTGTCTGAAATGCGGCCTTCGCATCAGACTACAATTTGAGAAAGCTTTTTTTTTTTTTTTTTTTTTTTTTTTTTTTTCTTTTTTTTTTTTTTTGCTGTCCCATCTTCTGTGCCCACCTCAGCGGCACTGCACCCATGCCGCTCGTTCTGATCCCTATTCCACAACCCACAGACCGGCAATTCACAGAGAGCAGTCAATGTCAAGTCGTCAAGAGGCAACTCACCGGAGGAGACACTGCACTGCCGCCGAGTCACATCGGAGATGTTCCAGGGCGCCTGTTCGGATCCGACATACGCTGGGCACCACCCACTAAGCCCCCTACTGAGGACAATGATCGCTTAGTCGCGGAGCCGGCATGGGTGAGCTCTCCCTCCAGAGTGCGTCAGCACGTCCATCCGTAAACTCCCCGATACTGGTGACCCCGACTGAGTCACACCAAGGCCGTAGACGTGGACAGAACATCCAAATTAAGGTCACCATGAGAGCAGGGCATAAAGTGCCACAGAATTGGACTTTTTGTGTGACTTTTTTCCCGATGAAAATGAGGATGATGAACACGGTGTGCTTCGGATTTCCTTTCAGGGCAGAAAAAATCCAACATGGCTCTGATAGGAATCGAACCCACGACCTCTCAGCCGGGAGTCCACGACGCTAACCACTTCGCTCTGGCGGCTGCTTATTGAGAAAGGTTTACATGTGCATTTCTCTCCGACACTGAGCAAAGTTATTCCAAGGGAATTCAATGTTTCACACACACACACACACACACACACACACACACACACACACACACACACACACACACACATGCACGCACGCACTCACATACGCACACGCACGCACACGCACGCACGCAGACACACACACACACACACACACACACCCATTCGCAGATGGCAAAGCAAGCATTTTTTTTCTATTAAAGAAGTTTGGTCATCTGACAGTAAAGCTGTCACCGAATGGTCATCTCTTGGGACAGAAAATATACAAACATTATGAGGAATCCTTCAAAACATCTTGGCTGGAAGAATTCGCTTTGGTTGAGCTAGAAAAAAAACGCATCGGTAAGTCGATTTGTCGAAACTGTGTTGCAGTCAATACAAAGTCTGCTGTTAAGTCCAATTGACGACGGATACAAACTGCTGTTAAGTCCAAAAGACTAGAATGATTTCGTCACTGGAACATCAAACTTTCAACTTTCGGCAATGGCAAGGTTGGTTACCTTTACATCTTCAAAAGAGTTTAAGATGCTGTAAGATTCCTTTAAAAAGAAAAACTCTCAAGATTATACCAGTGCCTAAAAGCAATAGGGTGGGGAGCTTGATAAGCGTCCAAAATGTGGATGCAGCCATGTGCATCCTTGACCCGTTTTTCGTACGAATGACATTGAAGCGTCTGAAAGGTTTCCCTTCAGTGTGTCCTGAGTTGTTCACACGGAGACCTAATAATGTAACCACTGGCAGGCACCGACCCCGTGGAAGACTCTGTACACTGATATTCAGTACGTTGTTCACACGGAGACCTAATAATGTAACCACTGGCAGGCACTGACCCTGTGGAAGACTTTGTACACTGATATTCAGTATGTTGTTCACACGGAGACCTAATAATGTAACCACTGGCAGGCACTGACCCTGTGGAAGACTCTGTACACTGATATTCAGTACGTTGTTCACACGGAGACCTAATAATGTAACCACTGGCAGGCACCGACCCCGTGGAAGACTCTGTACACTGATATTCAGTACGTTGTTCACACGGAGACCTAACGAATGTAACCACTGGCAGGCACTGACCCCGTGGAAGACTCTGTACACTGATATTCAGTATGTTGTTCACACGGAGACCTAATAATGTAACCACTGGCAGGCACTGACCCTGTGGAACACTTTGTACACTGATATTCAGTACGTTGTTCACACGGAGACCTAACAATGTAACCACTGGCAGGCACTGACCCTGTGGAAGACTTTGTACACTGATGTTCAGTATGTTTTTCACACGGAGACCTTACCACTGTGATACTGACTGTACAGACAACTCCGCACAGTGATGCTCAGCACATTTTCCAGTTGCAGACCACACATCATGATCACTGGCAGAGACTAACTCTACAGACAACTCTATACACCGAACTTCACCATGTTGTTCACCTACAGACCCTACAATACGACTACTGACAGATATTGACTCTGCAGACAATTCTATACACTGAACGTCACCATGTTGTTCACCTACAGACCTTACGAAGTGACCACTGGCAGATACTGACTCCACAGAGAACTCTATACACAGAACGTCACCATTTTATTCACCTACAGATCTTACAATGTAACTACTGGCAGATACTGACAATACAGAAAGACCCATACACTGAACTTCACCATATTGTTCACCCACAGATCTTACAATGTAAACACTGGCAGATATTGACTATATAGAAAGATCTATACACTGAACTTCACGATGTTGTCCACCCACAGATCTTACAGTGTAAACACTGGCAGATATTGACTATATAGAAAGATCCACACACTGAACTTCACCATGTTGTTCACCTACAGATCTTACAATGTTATACTGGCTGATTTTGACTCTATGGTCTAATGGGACAGTTTAGATAATGATCACCCTTCTGTTTTGCCGCATCATCTGCACCCCCCTTCCCCGCCCCTGTCCCCCTCCCTTCCACACACCACACCACACACACACACACACACACACACACACACACACACACACACACACACACACACAAATACGACCGAAAAACCTGAACTAAGTGACTCCTGTTCGGGGCTGCGAGTTAATACAACAACCATACCTTTCAGATAGAGGGGCAGTTCACTCGGGTCCCTGTGGATGGAGATGATGAAGACGCTGTTGATGAACAGGCGGATTTTATCGAGCGTGTGGTAGGGTGACGGGCTCTGAGATGGTCGCCACGTCCGTGAAAGGAGTGCCTTTCCGGATGGGAACGACGGAAAGGTTGGCAATGCCCTTTCCCCACTGCTGGAGACCCATCCTTCTGTCCATCAGCATGTGGAAGGGTAACGCCACACTGAAATCTTCAGCCCTGGCACAACAGAAAGAAATCACCAACACGTCTGACATGAGTTTTCACTTGTTGCTGCTATTAAGGTTTGTCTTTGGAACTCCATGCACATAATTCTGAATTCAGTCATAGCCAATTCGACCATAAAAGGCCATGTCAGGGTTGTCACATAATTCTAAATAGGAGTATAATTGAACCACGGGTTTTTTGTTTAGTGTGTGGTTTTTTTTTTCTTCTTTTTCTCCAACCTACTGTTCAACTGTTTTAAAGGAGTTTCAATTCTTCTGTAGAATTTTTTAGGGGCGCTGATGATTTTATTCCTCGGGGATTTCCTCTTAAGTTTGTAACATGAATGCAATTTGATTTACTTGATCATCATTGTTTCGATTCGTAAATTATTTTACCGTTACCGGCTGTGCCTCAGTTCTACAAAAATGCATACGAATACCTTCAGAACTTTCCAAGCCTCCTCTTGTAAAGTCTGCTGGAGAAAAGAACCAGCTGCTAAGAGACATCATTAGCAGATTCGCCTTTTGTGGGTATTTTGAGGACGTGCGTGCCCAGCTATGAACATAATGTACATTTGCACTGAAGCATTCACTGGAGTGAAGTGTTCTTGGGGTCCATTTTAAGGATTGTACGACTGCAGGCGGTAATCTAAACAAATCTTAAATGAATGTTAGCGAACCGCCAAGAGAAACGTGGACAAACGAGTCACAAGACAAAACACGACGCGTTTCGACCTCTCAGGTATTCTTCTTCTTCTTGATACAACGCCTACCTTGCGCTGAAGAGACCCAGCCAAGTGACAAACCCGTTCTCATTGTCCTATTTGTTTTTGTGTCTTGCCTGAAGAAGACCTAAGAGGTCGAAATGCGTCGTGTTTTGTCTTGTGACTTGTTTGACCACGTTTCTCTTGGCGGTTCGCTAACATTTATTTAAGATTGTACAGAGGTTATGAAGCCATTCTAAAGGTCGGGGGGATCTACAATGCACTGTTTCGACGACTGTGGAATACATTTCGCCAGTTTTTTTTTATATATCCCTCGGCGTAGACTAATCAATGATGATGTTCTTGTTCTTGGGTGACGAGACGTCACTTCTTTACGATTTCACACTTTGTAGATCCTCACTTGCAGTCTACACCCTGTATGGCACTCCCGTCAAAGGAGCGCAGAATAGGGTGGAATTCTTCATACATTTCTTTTCGAAATGCCAAGCAGCAGAAGAATGCGCATTATCTGTGCCCACTCGGAGCCTGGTGGTGGGTACCTCTTTATCTACAACTCTGTATTTTAAAATGGCTTTGCAACAGCACCTCACATCATTATCTTAACCATCGTTTTTGTTGTTGCTTTTCTTAGCTAGCAGAGCTGTTTTTGATGGAATGAAGTTTGTTTTCGGCTTCCTTCCTCTTTCATTAGTCTTGATTCTACGTCATATTACCATCTCGTTAAATCTGGGCTGTATTCACTATGAACAGGTATCAGAATTAAACAGTTTATGTTTTCGTTTCTTTTCTTGTCCCATGCATAACCATCTATACTGAAGGTTGCCCCAACGGTTCTTTGTCAGGCTTGTAAAATTGTTTTTGAATTACAAGTTCCAGAAATGCTTTGAATCATACTTTTGCTTGCCTGCTTTGCTGTGAAATCAAGTAGGTACCGTGTGGCCACAAGGACCATGACGTTTGTAGGTAAGTTTGGGCCGCAGGAGGAATATGACGTTTGGAGATAAGTTCAGTGAAATCAAGCAGGTACCTCGTGGCCACAAGGAATATGACGTTTGTAGATAAATTCAGTGAAATCAAGCAAGTACCTCGTGGCCACAAGGAATATGACGTTTGTAGATAAATTCAGTGAAATCAAGCAGGTACCTCGTGGCCACAAGGACTACGACGTTTGTTGATAAGTTCAGTGAAATCAAGCAGGTACCTCGTGGCCACAAGGAATATGACGTTTGTAGATAAGTTCAGTGAAATTAAGCAGGTACCGTGTGGCCACAAGGATATGACGTTTGTAGATAAGGTCAGTTTTCCCGCTCCATTCCATAACGCGTGTACAGTCAAGCTACTAAGATGACAGAGGTTTATGTGGGTAAACTCAGTTTATACACTGAAACATCTTTTTAAACGTTTAAACGTTTTCGTTCAAGCCTATTTTAGTAATGTCAAAATGCTATTACACCAAAAAAAGTGTATGTACTCATTTCCTATCCTATGTCTTTGAAAACTGCAAAAATTGTTTGTCTGCTTGTCTGATGTGACGCACACCAAGCAATGAATGGCCATGACAATGAAGATCGCTATACCGACACTACCATGCAGTTTTCTCAACTAATTTTGGATGCTGTTCGACAAAAGAGTTGGTGAAATTTTGTAGATACCCCCCTTCCCCCCACCCCGAGTTTATCGATTTCATTCAGATAGATATTCGACTACCAGAGACTGAAGTATAGGAAACAAATGAGAAAATAGGCGTGCGGGAGCCAAGGAATGAAGCCATTGTGAAACCACAGACAACTGTCTACCTTAGTACACTTTCTGTGCCAGTGCTGATGCTTTGGCTGTCGACAACAGGCCACCTGCTCAACCTCCTTGACCTCTGGTACTGCTTGACATCGCCCAGAGCCCACTTCACCGCTTGCCTTTGTACTGGTAGCTCCCTCAGTTCCACCTGTCGGAAACACTTTGTCAGCGCACATATACACACACACACACACGAATTCACACTTCTGTTTCCGCGAAACCCCCCACCCCCCCCCCCACCCCCCTTCTCCCTCCCGCCTGAAAACTACATTCTAAAAATTTCCTCTTGACTATATTTTCATTTCTTTTCGTTTGTCTGGTTTTGGATTCGATTTTTTTTCTTTCCATCGTATTTTCCTTCCTTTTCAGTTTTATTGGTTATTATACCGTTTGTTGTTGTTGTTGTTGTTGTTTTCTTTTTTTTTTTTTTTTAACGTTAACGAAGCATGGCCATTCATCTTTGAATTTCTCAGACTGCGGTACTGGTCTTCTTCGATGAGTAAGTTTTGGTACTGTTCACAGTGACTTCGATGCAGTAGGTCATTCTGTAGCGTTACTTAAAACAGTTGATTTTCGTCTAAAAAAAAAACCCCAACTATATCTGATCGATATTTTACTTTTTCTTGAAACTGATGATGATCGGGCTGTAATATAGCAAGAACACACTAACTCACTCACACACACACACACACACACACACACACACACACACACACAAACACACACACGCGCGCGCACGCGCGCACGCACTCACACTCCCGTGATGTCTAAACCCCCACCCAACCCCGCGCCCCGCCTGGCAATCCGTCTCCTTTCTACCACCCCCATTCTCCCGCTTCTAATGTTTATGTTCTCAAGGGTCGAGGAGGTTACCAGACTCAGCCCTGCCTTTATAAAAGTTTAGAACAAAAGCCCCCCCCCCCCCCCCCCCCCCCCCCCCCAAACTCACAGCCGACTTTTTGAAGAGGACTCCCCTTTTCCTTCATTTTTTAAGAGGACTCCCCTTTTCCCCCACACCTTTTTACAAAATGTTGGGAGACGAGTCCCACAAAATTTGACCCCTCCCCTATCCCCCCCCCCCCCCCCCCCCCCCCCACTGTAGTAGTTTTTCACGCCTGGGAACGTTTCAAAAAAAAAAAACGGAAAAAAGGATTTGGAGAAACCCCGGTCCTGCGGGTTTTTTTTTTTTAGAATGAGTTTGGTACAGTATCACCTCTGGCCCCCCTTCTTGTTTGGACCACCCCGGCCTTCTTCTCTATCGCTTTTGCACTGTAGTAGTTTTATGCCTGGGAACGTTTCAGCCTTCCCCAACTGAGGGAAGACCCCCAGAACGCCCGTTCGGACCCCTTTCCTCATGTGTAAATGATCCCCGGTCCTGCAATTTTTTTTTTTTATGATGACCACACCTTCAAGACGGTTTGGTACAGTATCACCTCTGGCCCCACACACTTACACACACACACTGACTGACCACACACACACACACACCAAAGTCGCCTCCTGATGGAAGATCACTTTGGCCACTGCCTCTAATACACCTGCACACACACACACACACACACACACTCACACACACACACACACACACACACACACACACACACACACACACACACACACACACACACACACACACACACTATATGTATATGTACGTATAGACAGATATAGATATATACTTTTATACTTTACACGTGATTTTTTTAACTTTTTTCTCCACACTTTCTTTTCGTTTTACTTTTCTTTTCTACCTTTCACTGGCTGCTTTGGGGTGAATACTGCTGGATTCCGTTTTTTGTAACCTCTTGGTGGTGGGAATGCCATGGAATTGTAGACTGTGGTATATCTCTCTTTGATGTCAAGGAACCACAGACACAATCAGCCGTATCCCCCTGATGAGTCTGATCCAGCGGACGAAAGGCCTCGGAGCATGGAATATAAATAGTTCTGTCTTCAAATGGCTTAAAATGTTTCCATTGGCTGGTAGTGAAGAGTTCTATGTTTACAATGTATTTCCTTGGCTTTTCATTCTCCTTTTTTTTTCAAAAGCAAATGTTAAATCTTCCATAAGCAGCACATTGATACCATCAAAGCAAATGTTAATTCTTCCATAAGCAGCATATAGGTACAATATCAAATACTGCATTTACAGCATACAGTACCGTCGAAGCGAATATTAAATCCCCCATTAGCAGCACATAGGTACCATCAAAGCAAATACTGAACCTTTCACTAGCCACGCACATAGATACTATCTGATAAAAGCAAATATATACATCCTCCATTAGTAGGATATGCGTATCATCAAAGCACAAACTTTGATGATCATTCATCAGCAGCATATAGATATCATCAAAGTAAATGTTATTTTCTTCTTTAGCCACGCATATAAGGACCATCAAAGTGAATATTAAATCCTTCTTTAGCAGTATACAGGTATCTTCAAAGTCCGTCTTGAAAACAGAACTGTCTGTATCTCCTGTCCAGAGTCGACCTTTGTTATTTGATTTTGAATCATTACAGGAAACCCGCTATTGTGGGCTCCTTTAGCATCAAATGGAGATGAAAAAAAAAAACCCCCGTATAGTTCTGTGATATTTCTCATCTAGGGCTTAAAAATAGTGAGGGCTAGCAGAGCAAAATTAAAAGAAAATACTGCATAGAAATAAGTTACACAAAATGAATAAACAAATAAAGTTAATGACTGTGTTACATATAGGATGGAATGTTTTGAGCACATGCTTGCGGATTCAAGTAGGAATACAAAGGAGTTCAAAAGCTGTCAACAGGAACAGTGATCACGCTCTACTGTTCAACAACCCATGCACTGTCCGTGACATCGGTGCTTACACACACACACACACACACACACACACACACATATATATATATATATATATATAGAGAGAGAGAGAGAGAGAGAGAGAGAGAGAGAGAGAGAGAGAGAGAGAGAGAGATGTGTGTGCGTGTGTGTGTGTGTGTGTGTGTGTGTGTGTGTGTGTGTGTGTGTGTGTGTGTGTGTGTGTGTGTGTGTGTGTGTACTCGACCATATGGACACAGAGAGAGAGAGAGAGAGAGAGAGAGAGAGAGAGAGAGAGAGAGAGAGAGAGAGAGATTCTTTACCAATAAGCATGGAAACGAGATAATTTCTATACGTGTAGTACACGACAAGTACTGTTCCGTTGTCCTGTTCGTAGCAACTGAAACAAATCAGACAAACCGAGAGTGGTGAAGTATTTACCGTCATCCAAACAGAGCAAATCTTACACTAATTAAGCATAAAAAGTTTATTTAACCAAGCTAAGCACATTTAAAAGTTTGTTACTGCTAAAGAAAAGAAAACACGATACTGGTCCAATGTATGCCATGACACAAAACAATACAGAATACTACAGGTTTCGGTCTTGAGATCTAGATCGAAAAAGCGGGTGCAGAATTTCGCTCAAATTCGTACGAATTTGTTTCATTTGCGGCCGATTTCACATTTTTTCATGACTGAGTATTTTCTTTAAACGGCCAATCTATGAATAATGTCTAGTTCAATCTTTAAAGTGGTAATTTAAGACGTTTGATTATAACTAACCTAAACAGCCCCCAGGTATGACCCAACCATTCCCTTGGTCTTTGGGTCTTGGGTCTTTGAGTTTGTTTTTTATTTTTTTATTGTAGGAGAAAAACTGTACTAAAATGACACTGTATACACATTCCATGTTTAAATGTCTGTTTATATAAATATTTGGAGTCAATATTGAAGTTAGTTGTCACCTTGTGTTCAAATGTAAATGAAAAAGATAGGAAAAAAAATGACCCGATGTGCCCACGGTCTCCGTACTGTGTTTTAACCAGCACTTTCGTGGAACAAACGAAAAGGACTGTAGCAAGGCGAAAAACTGCTTTTAATTATTGTAAAAACAGTCGAACCGAGATATGCTAATGTTTTACAGGGCTTCTCTCACAGTCGCATACATATTCATGTGAAAGGTGTTCGTGCATTTATGGTTCAAGTATGGTTCATATGGTCACCCAAAGCCGTTGAAAGATGGAATCCTCATTCACGGGCCTTGTATATAGAAATGTTGAAAGGTTTCTGAAAATGGCATGAATGTGTTATTTCCGACAGTATGTTTTTTCCTTCACAAGGGGAGGAAAAAGACAGTCCTGAAAGATGCGATACAAGCATCTATGTAAATCAGTTACTGATAATAATCGCCTACAGCAC
>JADBJO010001564.1:32500-55000 GCA_016801955.1 Conus betulinus | reverse complement strand
CTCTCTGTTTTTGGAAACGCAGTGGTTGACAGTTTTGTTCGCGAGAGAGCGGAGAGATTGGTCAATCTGTGTGTGTGTGTGTGTGTGTGTGTGTGTGTGTGTGTGTGTGTGTGTGTCCATCCGTGCTTACGTGAGTGCGTGCTTGCGTGCGTGTGTGTGTCTGTGTGCGATATCAGAACCTTAGACACGTTTCTGCGATGCTAATCCTGATGCTAACCCGTAGTACAAGCATTATGAATTCTTAGAATTACACATTAAGATTAATTCACCAGTTTCTTTCTGTTTAAGGAACATTTCACTTGAGGCATTAGGATTAAACATGAAGTGAGAAGGTAACTTTAACTCCTATGGGAAAACAAAAACTTGTTCATACTCCAAATCAACGCTGATTGTGGTTTTCATTCACCCAGTATGTGGCACACAGAGCAAAGAAGAAATTAATATGGCAATATTTTAGAGGCCTTCAATTATGAAACAGCCGCTAAACGTTCATTTGGAAAAAAAAAAAAGACAACATCTTTCCATCAAACATGTTCTATGGACAAGCGTGTGTAGGGGTCAGGGACAGACTTTCATTTTAGAAAGTTAAGGGTCCCAGTTGCAAGACAAAATGTCACCATGGTACAGACAGTTTGTATCGACGTTGCGGCACAAAATGTCACCCAGATATAAAATGTCACCTTGAGTGGAACCAGTTGTCGCCATTTGCCAATGGATTATTGTTTGGGGTCGCGTCTGACAAGTCATTTGCATCATGTGATCTTGACGTCCAAGATGGAGCATGGAAAATGAGGGTGCGTGATTGATAATTTGGCCTGCTGGCACGTTTAGATCCAGCATCTAAAAAGGCCGCTGAGAAAATCAAGTTTTTAAAAATGCAAGAAAAAGAAAACAAAATTTAAAAAGGTCAGAATCATTGCAAAGTTAGTAGAGGCTGTATGACGTGTCTTTCGGACCACTCATCCCAGAAGAGAACAAGCTCAGGTCCGTCGACGTGATCTAATGCAATATCACTCCTTAATGTCAATGCAATCATCTTCATTATCATCATCGTCGTTCTTGGCGTTATTAGTGAAGCGAGTTTCAGTATTACAGTACAAACACAGTTAGGTCAGTCAAAGACTGGGCTTACTTTCTAGCACTACCACCATTGCCATGAACACCATTACCATCCGAACGCATCGTGCCATCGTCCACACTAGCACCAATATTAACAGTAAGATGTCGGCACTGTTGATTATCATTTATCTACCTACTTCACCGTTCACCTGTAATACATAAAGTGACCAGTTAGACTCAACATCAAGCCGTACATTAACAAATTGTGATAATCTGATCCACAGGAGATTGTATGTGTGTGTGTGTGTGTGTGTGTGGGGGGGGGGGGGGGGTATGTGTGTGACTTGCCAGTACAAAAAGTCAGCGGGGTACCGGAGTCAGCTTTTGAAACAAAGTGTCGGTACAGAATCCCTCGCTTACCGCACACGAGTGAAAAAGGTGTAGTGTTCCGGTCAGAAAACTGTCCCCATGGAACACAATTTTGATGAAGATAGACGAAGAACTATTGCTTCCTAGTAGTAAGGGATCTAGGCGATGACTAAATTTAAGTTACATTTTACAGATAGGATACTTATTCGCAATAGTGTCAAATCAAAACGAAAACTGATGTCACTTCTGATCCATAAAACTCCATTAAAGCTGCCATATAGCCTACTATAAATCGTAACGCAGGTTTCAAAAAACGTCAGAAAAATACAACTTGAGTAAACAATACTCACCATATTCAAATGTACCGTCACAAAGTGCATTGAGAGTCAAATATCGTACAGCAAGATTCCACGCTGTTTTCTTGCAACATAAAAAGACTCCATATTGTGTTCTGGGTTCTTAGTTTTAGGGTTTATCGTCATGTACAATTACACAATTTTGCTCGATTATGTCGACTATTGATTCGAATCGGGCTGACGTCATACCTTGGTGACGTATCTACTTGAGATGAGTGAAGAAGGGGCGAGGAAAGACACAAAAATAGGCCTATACAGGCGGAAAAAAAAGTGAAGTGACGTCGAGTTCTGTGGAAAGTGAACCGCTGTTCTGAGTGAGCCGCCGTGTAGGTATTTTATCCACCCTACTTCGCACACACACACCCAATAGATATCAGCGGTTGCTGGAGTAGACTGAATTTTTACGAGAACTGGTTGATTGTATTAGCATTTTGATTTTATCTTCCTACATGACTGTATATGTAAATGTGTATATTATGTGTAACTTACTGATTTACTCCGTCTGTTGCAATGCCCCATGTGGGAAGTAAGCCTAAATGGACATTGACCTGAATCATGACACACACACACACACACACACACAGAGAAGCATACTTTGAATTCATTTCGTCTAGTCTGAATATGGAGCCGGTGGAGGGATCTTTCTTTTTTATGTAAGAAGCTCCGCATAATCACGTTTCTTCACTCTGAGGACCAATCTGGCGGCCGAACTCACAGCAGTTCAGATCCCAAAAATGCACTGGGTAACCAGAGGGGGGTATGGTGCATTGCAATAGTCCATTTTGACAGAGAAAAAAAAAAGAGTACAATAAGTTCATTGGGGTTCAGACATATTGCGGCGAATTGAACCGATTGTGTGGGTTTGTAAGCTGACTGGCATACCTTAGTAATATATAATCAGACACTAGGAATTCAAGATTCTGAGCAGAATGAGGTAAAAGGGCGTTGGCAATAACTACTAGCACTGAAATTGATTAATGGATTGACAGGAACATTTACTTTCTTATCTGAATCAGGACAGCTTCTGTTTTGTCGCTATTTAACAAAAGCACGCTTCGCGTCATTCAGGTGTTGAACACAATCAATACAGTTTTGCATGTTATTCGTTGTACTGTGGATCAATTCAGAGGGACAAGAGTCACACACCTGACTGTCTTAAGCAAATGACTGACTGGAAGAAAAGGGGTCTGAGTGATGTGAGTTAAGCTGTGTACATAATTAAAAGAAGTGATCTGAGGAAAGCGGCTTGTGTGACACCAAAATGATGGGTTGCTGACTGTGATTTCTGATCGTTAATCACCAGAGTTTGTATTCTGTTTAACAGGTATGGCTTAATCAACTTCAAAGCCGTACCAAAGATCCCATACAATCTTTTTAGTCTCTAGATGAGTGTTTGGTTATCAGAGTGTCACAGGCAGTGAACAACAACAAAAAAGCCCAAATCCTAGATCTAAAAGGAAAGAAAAAGTTTATTTCCCCTTTAGCCTACTATGCAGAACAGATCTAAAGAGTAAAAAGTGTAAGTGGTCGGTCCTGTGTTAGAAATTTGCATAGGTAGGAAGGAGGTGGTAAGTCTCATGGTTCCCAATTGAGTTCTTCTGTGAAGTCCGACTTCTCGGCCTAGATCTAAGGATGGGCTCGTCCAATCCCATCGTAAGCTACAGGAATCTGGCACTGAAGGGTTGTGTGACTTGCGGCTAGGCCTATTGGGAGGGTGTCAGCCAAGCACCGATTGGTTGAACCTGTGACCTATGAATAATCTAATCCGATTTCCGGTTCCTTCCCACTCGTTGCGAAGCAGCCGACGCAAGAGGTTTGCATTCGCTTTTTCTGTCCCACCAGTACTAATTTTTTTCAGCGTGTATCTTAAAGTTGATCTTCGTTGTTCATTGGATCGATCTCTGTCCAAGCGAACATCTTAAACCGGAGGCTATCATCATCATGGATCATCCTGCCAGAGGTAAGAAAACAATTAAATTACAAGTTATATTGTGAGAAAGAAACGAGTGATGAGCGATTTCGGATAGACTCTTCTTCTTCTGCCGTTAGGCGGCCAACACATCGTATGTCGATGATTATGTCGCACTAGGGAGGCTGCATTTGCAGTGCAATAGTGAGGGAGTCAGTAAGATTTGGGGAGGGGGGGGGGGGGGGGTGAACAGGAGGCAGTAACTGGCATGGCCCGATGGGAGGGGGGGGGGAGGTAGGGAGGACTTGAAGTGTGGTGTTTTTACAGGTCAGAGGCCAGCCTGGGCTTGAAAGAGTCCAGCGACTCGGTCGTCATGACCCTCTGAGGCAGAGGATACTGTGATTGTCAAGATATGATGGAAAAAGCTGGAAAAAAAATTGAAGGAAATCAAATGTGTACTGGGAGGAAACGAAGTATTTAAATGTGTTTGTCATTCCTTTCAGAAATGCTGACTAGGTGTGTACTGCACAATTTTCTGCACAATACTTTTGTTTTTTCCTGTCCTGTCACTAGTACTGTATTTTGTATTTTTTCTGTCCTGACTCTTTGTACTGTATTTTACCTGTCCTGCCACTAGTACTGTATTTTTTGTATTTTTTCTGTCCTGACACTTTGTACTGTATTTTCCCAGTCCTGCCACTGGTACTGTAGTTCTGCACTCTTCGTCCAGTGCTTTTGCGTTCTGCAAAAATACTTGAATGTATTTATTTCATTTCTTTCTGTAGTATCCATTTGTACCCATCAACACAGCGCAGGCCTCCAAGGGTGGTATAGGACTGCTCTAAAGGCAGGTGAATACCGTGCTTCTCTGGGTCCTCCCCAGCACCTTCGGGTGTTTCTTTTTCTTCTTTGCCTTAACTAGGCTGACCCTGGAGAAGGGTCCAGTGATGGTGAGGAAAGACCCACTGACCACAGGGAAAGTCCTGTTGACAGTGGGAAAGACTACAACTTTGGATTCTCTCTTGAGGGCACACAAGACCGTATGGCGAAAGCTTGGCTGTGTCTGGAGTGGCACTGTCTTCATCTGTCCGTGGGCAGGGGTGGTTGGGTCTGTGGGGTGTGCTCGACAGCTGGAGGGTGGTGTTTTTTGCCGGTGGGCGCTGCAGTCATGAAATATGGGCTGGTACGCCCATGGGGGCTACTACTTTAAGGCTGTTATGAGTTGCATCATCCTGTAGTCTGATTTACCTCTGTTCAGGAGCAGTTATGTCCCTTGATATCTTAATGGAGTGTCCTGCGCGTGCCTGTACCCATTGTCACACAGCACAGGTCTCCAAGGGTGGTGCAGGACTGCTCTAAAGGCAGGTGAAGACAGTGTTTCTCTGGGGTCCCTCCCAGCACCTTCGGGTGTTTCTTTTTCTCCTCTCTGATTTACACAATGACAGTGAAACCCCTTTTGGGCAACCCACCCATTTTGCCAGGAAGAAATAGTCTCAAACTAGAGAGGTCCAATATAGTAAGACAAATAAGCCGTTGTCGGTTTGTGCTTGGAAACAGTGGTCTTAATTCAGGGTGGTCTCTCCAAGAGAGGTTTTACTGTATA
Source organism: Conus betulinus (assembly GCA_016801955.1). Classification (NCBI taxonomy): domain Eukaryota; kingdom Metazoa; phylum Mollusca; class Gastropoda; order Neogastropoda; family Conidae; genus Conus; species Conus betulinus. Next base: position 49,704 of record JADBJO010001564.1, on the reverse strand, counting down.
TTGGTGGTGGATGTGCTGTGTAGCTGAAGAATCTGCCTTTTTTTCTAATGTGTGATGAAATATGGTGATGGGCTATGTGCATTTCTCCTCTTGACTCATCTTTTCTATGTTATTAAAATTTACTTCTACTGTCTTGCTTGGGACATAAGTCTTTCCTTCACTTTCTGTGTTTCACTCATTTTTTTCTGTGTGTTTTCATACACAAAATATACTGTAGAGTTTTCTGTCTACACTATTTTTAACAGTGACACTGACACAACACATGGCTGTGACTGTATGCATTTTAACGCTAGTCAGAATTGAATAAAATAATTCATTGTGGAGTGTGCTAGGTGGGTTTTTTTCTGTCTGTTGGTTCTACAAAATACATGTAGATTCATTCGGAAAAAATAAGTTGGTTTGAACTTTGAATGTAAGATTACTTAAGTACACGAACCTGTATATTATTTCATTCTGTACATGTATATGTATGGAAAATACAGTGAAGTTTATGGTTGATGCAATCAGAGATGTCTGTAGTATTATTATCAGTTAACATGATATGCTAAATACAGCCTAATAAAGGGGCTAAGTGCCTTTGGTACACTTTACATAGTCGGAATTCTGATTGGAAACAAACAGGTGTTTGACACGAAGATCGATCAGAAACACATTATCTTACCTTGTAAATTAATGTATATACACTAAATTTCTTCCCCATTTGTAAAAAGAAACTGTTTTCGCTGACAGAACTGTCGTCTGCTCAATCCCCTCTCCGGAAAATTGAAGGATGAGAATCTCAAAGCCTATTTCACCTAGAGTCAAACAAACTATGTACAAATATAACTTTTGGCAAGACCTTTTGAAACATACCAGGATGTACACCTTTCACTGAAAGTCAAGGTCACAGTGGCTAGGGAAAATACTCTTTGACACTATGAAAGCGAGAGTCACAAAACTCGCCACATTGGTACTTTTGTAACAAGATATTTCAGAACACGTTTCGTTAGACTACCTTCACCACCCAGGTTAAGGTCGCAGCGACCCTGGGAAATAGCGAAAAAAAAGAAAATTGGCTTTTTCTCAAAGCCTATTTCACCTAGAGTCCAACAGACTTTACAGGAATATAGCTTATGGCAAGACCTTTTGAAACATACCTGAATATATACCCTTCACCAAAGGTCAAAGTCACAGCGGCCAGGGAAGACGGTCTTCAAAGACTGAAGTGAAAGTAGTTTTCTCCTAGACAACTTCAACTTGAATCATCCAACTTTGCACAATTGTGATTTATGAAGTAAGCTTTAAGATTTTGTGTTGATGAGTAACCTTCACTCAAGGTCAGGATCACAGGAGCCAGAGGAAAACGTAAAAAACACCAACATTGCCATATTATCGAACACCATGACCACTACAATCATATTTCGTACTGAGTTCGTGGTTTATGGCGTGACCACATGACCTTGCCGGATGACCTTCACTCAATGTCAAGGTCAAATGTGAGTCATATTGGCTTTGCAATCTAGGTCATTGTTGATTCATGCCAAAGGCCTCAGGAAGACTTTTTTTTTTATGCAGTGCACCTTTAATAATGTTGAAATGTATTTTCTTGCCAGGTAAAGTTCCTGAAAGGAGGAACGACCAACATGTAATATTCCGACAGGAACAGCGCTGGTACCAGAGCGCATACCTGAAGCCAAGAGAGGTGCGGATTGATCCGCGCCTTGATACGGAGAACCTGGTGGAGTTCCAAGACCTAATTTAGAACTTCACAACTTGACGGATGTTACCATATTATGGTATGCACACTGTGTGTCGATGTTGGTTGTTATTTTCAGAGTGAATGATGGTGCTTAAATTGGCAGGCTTCTATCAGAAATAAGTGAAAGAAGTGTGCGTACTATTTTTTTTTAATCTCGTTTTTACTGTATACTAGTGGTACACTATAATGAAATGTATGCCATGTTTAATTTAACAAAAATCCCAAAATGTAATGACTAATAACTTATATCATTTTGGTGTCTTGTTACTGTTTATGGGAAAAACAATTGCAGATTGAAGTAAAAGAACTTACTGGTACACTAGTCCACTACCAAAATGAAAGTTTTGTTCCAGTTATTTTCACTTTTGTTTGGACCCGAGTTCAACACTGCACAGTACCTTCATAGTAAGGCCTGCTGAACTTTATACAAAAAAAAAAAAAAACTCCATTTAAATTATTGCACTTGTCAATAGGTGTAAAACAACAATAATAACTCCCCCCCCCCCCCCCCCCCCCCCCCCCCCCCCCCAAAAAAAAAAAAAAGGGCCACAGTCGAGGGACTGAAATTCACCCACCAAAACAAAAGGACGAGGCCAAAAACAATATTCTCCCACTAAGGTGGGTGAATGAAAAAATAAAACACTGTACTTCTGTTAAGCTGAAGACGATCCTGTCTTTTCCCTATCAGTATGTAAGAGACATGTAAGTATGGCCTCTTTTTGTTGCAGGCAGTACCCCGAAGAGTTAGCCAGGCAGTGTGTGGAAGGGCCTAACGGATGGCTGTGCTCCAGCCGCATCGTGTAGGTCCTGGACCGCGTCAACGAGGTGCAGAACACCACCCTTGCACTCTACATCTCGGTGCAAACACCTGATGAGCTGGCTGGTATGATGAGACGGAGAGATCTCAGCGACATACAGCGTCTGGCTTTGGTTGCAAGTGTTGGTAAGAATGGTGCCGATAATTCCACCTTTTTTGCCACATCACAGAGGTCAGGTAGCCACTGGATACTTATAACAGTGGAACTGACGGACGTCCCTGTCATTCGACATTGCGACAGCCAGGGTTGGGGTTGCCCACCAGATCTGCTGCCGTTTCTCACAGTACACCAGGCATTTTGGACCGACTCGGCAGAGAGATTTATCTCTCAGCTGATGCACACCATGACCCCCTTATCTTATAACCGTGCATGCGATGCTCGTTGCAAGAATTATCCTGTGCAAACCTGCAGCAATGTGTGCGGTCTTGTGGTGGTTGTCGTCTCTGTCATTGCTGCACTAGACAACAGGCTATTCCTGCTCCTGACTGGACCACGCTCTGGTCTGAGAACCTACCTGAATGAACCAACTAGGTATGAACGCACATCACCACAGGGAAGGGGGGCACCACCACCAACACCACAGGGAAGGGGGGCACCATGACCACAGGGAAGGGAGGCAGCAGCACCACCACAGGGATGGGGGGCACCTCCACCACCGCCCACCACCCCAGGGAAGGGGGGCACCAACACCACCATAAGGAAAAGGAGCACCAACACCACAGGGAAGGGGGCAACAAAAACCACCACAGGGGGAGGTGGAGCACCAACACCACCACAGGGAAGAGGAGCACCAACACCACCACAGGGAAGAGGAGCACCAACACCACAGGGAAGGGGGACACCAACACCACAGGGAAGGAGCACCACCAACCACCATAGGGAAGAGGAGCACCAACACCACCACAGGGAAGAGGAGCACCAACACCACAGGGAAGAGGAGCACCAACACCACCACAGGGAAGAGGAGCACCAACACCGCAGGGAAGGGGGACACCGACACCACCACAGGGAAGAGGAGCACCAACACCGCAGGGAAGGGGGACAACGACACCACCACAGGGAAGAGGAGCACCAACACCACAGGGAAGAGGAGCACCAACACCGCAGGGAAGGGGGACAACGACACCACCACAGGGAAGAGGAGCACCAACACCGCAGGGAAGGGGGACAACGACACCACCACAGGGAAGAGGAGCACCAACACCGCAGGGAAGGGGGACACCGACACCACCACAGGGAAGAGGAGCACCAACACCACAGGGAAGAGGAGCACCAACACCACAGGGAAGAGGAGCACCAACACCGCAGGGAAGGGGGACACCAACACCACCACCACAGTGAAGAGGAGCACCAACATCACATGGAAGGGGGACACCAACACCACAGGGAAGGGGGACACCAACACTGCCACAGGGAAGGCGGAGCACCACATCCACAGGGGGAAAGGGAAACAGGGGCACCAATGCAACACAGGGAATGGGCCAGCACCACAGGGAGACAGGGCAACACCACAGGGAGCACATGACAACACCACAGGGAGCACATGACACAGATGCCGGAATAGCTCAGTTGGTAGAGCACCGGACTCGTAATCTTGGTGATCCTGGGGTTGCAGGTTCGAATCTCCGCTGGGGCGTTTCGGTACAGGGGGATTTTTCCCTCGGAGTTAACATTGGTTCTGACTCCATTTCCCATACAGTCCTTCGAATGAGACTATAAACCGAGGTTCCGTGTGTGAACGCACGCATAATATCTTGCACACACACGTAAAATCCTATCACCAACTTTCGGAAGAGAAGGCCAGTTTGGCCGTTGTATGGATGACACGTTACACATAGCATGCACCCTGCGTGAGAAATGGATATAATTGAGGAAGTAAGGAACTTGAGTGAACGATATTGACTGGATGACACGGGAAACGACTGAATGAAGCGCCAGCTGGCAGCTGTTCAGTCGGCGCTACCCAGGTTGGCAGCCCGCTGTGTAAACGAGTGTTGATTGTAAAGCGCTTAGAGCTTGGTCTCTACCCGAGAATAGGCGCTATATAAGTATTCATTATTATTATTATTATTGTATTATCATTATTATGCACCAAACACCCAACCACCATCACACATACGCCCAAAGTCTTACAAGGAAAGACAGTATGTTTGTCCATTCTGTAACTTGGTAATGACTACACTCCAAGCATTATCCAAACACAAAAATCACAAACACCCTTCAGAAGATGACACTCAAGCCAACTCTCTAAGAGCTGATACATCACCACAAAAATCATCTTCAGGCCGACATAGATATTCATAGCAAAACATTTCAAAACGAAGATGAATTTGTACTTTGGAAGAAAGAGGTGGAAAGAGATACATCTTCTCAATTTGTGAGAAGATATAGTAAGAAAATTTATTCAAGCCATTAACATCTTAGTTTTATTGTCAACGCTCTGGAAGTGAGCGACCTGAAAAGGTGCAGGATAATGAAAGGAAAAGGACAAAAAAGGCACAAGGTTCTTGCAAAATTGGTTTTAATTGTACTGCTTTTATGGCGGTCAAAAAGAGTTTATTGAGTGACTCTATTTCAGTAGAGTACAGTCTACAACACACAGGCCACTCCCCGAAACTGGGCCATTTACATGTGTCAGATGACATGAGATCGTTAATTGCAGGTAGATTGGCACAGGGTGTTTACATTTCAAAGATACTAGATGACATCCGAGATAAGCTGACAGCAAATAAATAGGGACACATTGATTACCAGGAAAGATATTCAGAACCTTGAAAAAAAAAAGAAAAGAGAAAGAAAAACAATACTTCAGCCACACATAAACATGCTGATGATGGCGTAAGTGTAGGTATGCGGGTCCATAAACTACCATCAGATCCAACTAACCCAATCATTTTCTACAAGCCCAGGGCACACCACACCCTGTTTCAAAAGAGGATTTCCTTCTGTGCCTTCAGTCTGATTTCCAAAGAAACAAGATTACACGTGCTTCCAAAATTATAAGTATTGACTCTATACACAACACAACAACAATATGATTTTTTGCTCACAACAGCTATTGTGCTAGATGAATTTGAGGAGGCTGTGCCTGTTGCATGGGCCATCTCAAATAGAGAGGATTCTGATGTTTTACAAATATTCTTTCAGTCGGTGCAACAGGCTTGTGGGCATGCTGATTTCACTACTGACATATTCATGAGTGATCTCAAACAACTTTTATAATGCATGGTGTGCCATCTTTTCCCAGCCCACCAGAAGACTTTACTGTTCATGGCATGTAGATAAGTGCTGGCGTAAACACTTAGGACACATTCACTCCGATGAAATTCAGGCAAGAACCTACATACACCTAAAGTCTCTCCAGGGAGAAACGGATGAGGAAAAGTTTCGTAAATCTCTTCAACAGTTTCCTTCATTCCTTCAAGAAACTTCACCAACATTTCAACAATACTTTGTGAAGAATTTCATTGATGACAACAAAATTTTCCTCTGGGCTGCTTGTTTTAGAATTAGAACAGTTGTAAATATTAACATGTTTGCTGAAGCCTTCCACCGTGTCGTGAAGGACATATATTTTGGTCGAAAACAGAACAAGAGAGTAGGTGTTCTGTTAGTGGTCCTGAAGAAACTTGCCAGAGACAAATCTATTGAAGAATTAGTCAAGCTAGAGAAGGGAAAAGTTACACACCACTCACGGGGAATCAAAAACAGACACAAAGAAGCAGATAGCGTCAGAGGAATAGAAAGAAGTCAAGATGCTGAGGCAGAATGGTTTGTGCCTGCTGCAACCGTCAATGGCAAAATCTATTGTGTTAAAGAGTCCTGACTGAAGCATGCACATGCAGGTTGGTATGTGATTATTGTAAAGCATGCATCCACATGTACACATGCACCTGCCCAGATTTCTTGACAAAAGCTGTTACATGCAAGCACATACATGCTGTTCACAAAAGACCCAAAGCAAACTGAAGCAGTAAATGATGACATGGAGGAAGAAGGTAATGTTAGTCTATTCAAGGCACTTCTTTGCCAAGATAAACCCAAGCACAGTTCTAACGTTGAAAGGTTAAAACTTGATGCCCCCAGTAAAGCCAGTGATATAATGCAATTAGTGAAAAAGACGGATAGTGTAGAGACGTTGCAAGCTGTACTTCAACGTCGGCAGGGCTCCTACAGTATTGGATGTGCACTTCAGAATTGTTCATCTACAGAATTTGAAAAGAAGACTACCTTTCCATCAAACAAGAAATTTGAACCACAACGCCGACTTTTTTAAACCAAAAGAAAAAGAAGAAAGGTGTCCAAGTTAAAGCTAAAGAAACCTGACAGTAGTGATAAAGATAAATATGAAGCTGAATTGTCTGAACACCAAGCAGCTAGATGCGCTTTATGCTTTCGTGAAGCTGACAATCAAAACACTGCTGAAGTAGAATGGTTGAAAGGTGCTTCATGCAACTGCTGGATACATGTAGCATGTTAAATATATTTGACGATACTCAAGATCTTGGCCATTGTTCTTTTTGTAGAAACAGACAGCAAATTTAAGTCCAAAAGCCACATAATACAATGTTTTGTTCGTTTTTTGATGTTGTTGTTGTTCTTGTTTGTTTGTTTGTTTTTTTTTTTTCTTTTTTGTCTGATGATTTAGCCAGATGACAGTGCCCTCAGAATAGCCATATCACACACACACACACACACACACACACACACACACACACACACACACACACACAAACACAAACACACACATGCACTTAACCCAAACGCACATCCCACCCCAAACGCACACGCTCACATGTACGCACGCACACTAACACACACATCCCATCTCAAAAGATGTGCCCCCCCCCCCCCCCCCCCCCCCACACACACACACACACACACACACACATGCATGCACACTACCTAGTGGGTTACACATGCCTGGTTGGTGGTTATTCATATCTCAAAGCATGGGGCAGTCAGGATTATGTCTAACTTTGCATCCAGCACAGGAATGACACGAGTCTACAGCCACCATAAAGGCATGCACCACGTTCCTGCATCTTTGTGTAGATATTTCCTTGGCTTTATACTCTACTTGTCAGTGTACATTTTTATAAAACTGGAATTGCAGAGTTGTTTTAAGAAGCATGGTGCAAGCATGAATTGCTGCAATGTGTTTGAAAATGAGCATCTTACAAAAAGAAACATGGACATTAAATAAGAAGGCTAGAATGCTTAAGAAAAGTGACATATTGACAGGTATGTGGACCCGTAATTGTAAAACTGTTGTCAAAACCAATTCAGGTGAAAGCAATGTTATCAATTGTATTGAAGATCTTGAAAGGTATTGACTTAACTCTTCCCAAATAATGTCAGATTGTCACTCATTGTACAATTAAAACGTGTCCTTAATAGACTGACTCTGTAAACTGATTGCTATAGTACTAAATTAACGTTCTAATGGATTTGATTCTATATACTGTTTTCCGACGTTTTAGTTTTTCAGTTTTTTGTAAATTTTACAGAGAAATTGTTAAAGGGATTTTTGAAGGACCGAAACGTAACTTTTTGCTCGTCAATAACTTTTTTTTTTCTTTATTGTTGAGCCGGCATTTTATCTCTGCCTAATTTTGTTTCATCATATTCTTATATGATATTATTTATTTTCCTTATTGCCACTGTTTCTTCAGACGAAGAAAAGATGTCTTGCTTCTTTTAGATTTGTGATCAATTTGGTTTAGTGTGTTTTTATTATACGTTCTTTCCTTGTAACTGGACAGAAAGGTAATCTGAACATCTGTTATATAAATCTTCACTTTTTTTTTTATACAGGTGGCATTTTTCCCTTGTTTTTTTATTTACATTTGTTTTTATTTTCTGATTGTATCTTCTACGAAAAAATGATATGGTATTCTATACTTTCTATGACTTTTTGTGTGCATGAATTACATGTGCCAAGGAGGTATATTCTGGTATCTTATTTAAATATCCTTGTAATTGGACAAGAAGGTAACCTTATGTGTTCTGAAAATCTTCGCTCTTCCGTCTTTTATGCCAAGTGGGCATTTTTTTTTTTCGTTTGCTTTTTATTTACATGTATTTGTTTTTATCCTTTGATTATCTCATCTCATAAGAATGATATTGTATGCTATATTTCCTGAAATGTTGATGGTGCATAAAAATCTTGTGTTTCTCCAGAAGGAGAATTGTAGTTCTATTTCTTGTGAAATACCTGTTGTACTATTGAGAGGGAGAGAGAGAGAGATTGATTCACATAGCTATGTTAATAATACTTCCACTTTTAACCATTCAAATAAATGTTATTCAAACCTACAGCTTTGCGCGCGCGCACGCGCGCGCGTGTGTGTGTGTGTGTGTGTGTAAGTTCGCTGACCAGTGAATGTTTACATACAGTAGCTTTCGAAACCACCAAAACTGGCGGCCCCAATATTGAAACACAAACTGCACTACACTGAACCCATTGAGAAAACATGATTTGGCGAGGAGGGAATCAAACACAAGACAGGTGCAGACACTGAGGGGTCGGTGCACTACCTTTTTACATTACTGTTCATTTTTTTTTCAATGTTTGTTTGTTTTCTTTTCTCATTCCTATACACTTGCAGATGAGAATCTGAAAACTAAGATTCAGAACACACCTACACAATTTGTCGAACAAGTTTCCTTCAAATGGGCGCGCCAATAAACACCTGAGATATATAAGTACAAGATACAAGAATACTGTATTATCTATATTCTGAGAAATTACAATTGTGTTGCTAACTATACATTATTGACATAAATAAACATGTAAAACAATGAACAATAAGCAAGTAGGGTAACTCGGCAACACAAACTGCACTACACTGAACCCATTGAGAAAACATGATTTGGCGAGGAGGGAATCAAACACAAGACAGGTGCAGACACTGAGGGGGAGTTACCCTACTTGCTTATTGTTCATTGTTTTACATGTTTAACAAATAGGGTAACTCAACACAACCCAACAAAATCAATTTAGTTATAATGTAAAACCTCATACATGTAGATAAACACATACACACACACACACACACACACACACACGCGCGCGCGCGCGCGCGCGCGCGCACGCACGCACGCACGCACGCACCACTTACTAATTTTCAGAATTTGCTAAAAACAGAAACAACACTCTCTGACCTAAATTCTGATTAAAAGAAGCATTAAAGTGTGATGATGTACATAATAAATGATCAAGCAATAGTAAAACCCATTCAAGTAAACAACAATACTTATAATAGATTTTCAGTATTACATAATGGTCAAACTTCATTTCACATTATTTTCAAATGCATATATAATGGTAAATAATAGCAAAACACACATAAAAAGTAGTCATATCACACACACACACACGCACACTCATACGCATGCACACACATACTCACATGCATGCGCACACACAGACATGCACACACACACATGAATAAATAAATAAAATTTACATGAAAATATAGAACAATCGGTAACAACCATGCCTTAATCAAATCAAATTTTCATTGTTGCACACAAATGATAAAAATACAGAATATAAAGAGGTATTTAAGTAAAAAAAATTATGGCAAAGAACAGTAAACACCTTTAGTAAACAAGCATACCACACACACGATGTATACACACACGCCCTCACACACACCAAATATACATACACATTTATTCAATCACACACGCACATAGAAGCACATACACACGTACATATACATGTATACGTCCCCCCCCCCCCCCCCCCCCCCCCCCCCACACCCACACACACACACACAATTATTGCTTGTTGAGAAGGGATATAGACATTGGGATAAAACTCTCTTTTGTTCTGACCAATCAGACGGTTGACATCCTGAACCGTCGGCCAGATGGCAGCAGTTCATAATTATGGGCCTGCAATGCCTCGATTGCCTCTCCAGACCACACCTTTACTGTCTTTGTTACAACTGGTTCTGCCTCTATCTTGGGTCTATAAGCATGGATCAGATGGATTGTGTCATGATCAGAATTACAATATTTGGAGGGGGGGGGGGGGGGCAGATTCATAAGCATCTTTAATGTTGCCACAGCAACGGTCTGGTTGTCCTTGCAGGCGTGTGTTGCACTTAACATATTGCTCGAATTTTGGAAGGACAGTCTGTAAGTCACATGAATTAAACTCTCCAAGTACCAATTTGGTAGCATCTGGTGAAAATACGCTGCAAGGAGCGAACAACATCGGCTATTTCCGTAGCTGCTTGAGCTTTGTTGGCCCTTGGGTGTGAGTATACAGCCGTAACAAACACTTCTCCAAATTCACGAGGTATACTATTATAGTATATTACGTTCATGGTCATGTTTAGTTCACTTCTACTTGTTGATGAGAATCTAACACACACACACACACACACACACACACACACACACACACACACACACACACACAGAGCAAACCTATGCAACTTCACCCTAGGGGTGGTGGGGAGAAGGGGTGCAAAAAGCAGCAACCAACTCATTCTCCACAGATTATGAACCTAAAATACATTACAATGCACTTACGAACAGTAGGCCTAACTGCAGATCCAGTCTCTTTGTCGACTGAAAAAAAAGAAGATGCGAGACGAAGTCTAAACACTCTTTCTACTCAGAACATATATTATCTATTATCGTTTCGGAGTTATTTCAACAGTATCCTGACAAAAGTACTCCCTATTGCCGATGACATCGATGTCGTTGCACCTGATCGTCTGCACGAAGAGGAACCGGATATCGGATTAGATTATTCATAGGTCACAGGTTCAACCAATCGGTGCCTGGCTGACGCCCTCCCGATAGCCGCAAGTGGTTGTGTGTACCTTGGAGGCAAGGAGATTGCTCTGTGTAGGCCTATCTTGCAAAATTGTTCGGCTGGACTATGTTTAGTTAAAGAGAGAGAGAGAGAGAGAAGGGGACGGATATGTTCAGGACAATGGAAATGAGTGATGTCTGCCCATCATTGTGAAACTGAAACACAGGATAGTTTGGTGAGTGAATTAAAGTTTTACGTTATAAGTATAATGCTGCTCTGTCGCAGGTAGAATCTGGTGACTTTGAGTCTGAGTGTGGGTGAAATTTTGGTGCTGTAGTTTAGATTAGGAATAGATTATTATTACGAGAAAAAGGAAGGATGGGTTCAAAAGTGATTTGAGATTGTGAGAAGAATTGGAGAGGAAATGGGTGTTGTGAGATAGTGTACGAGTTGGGGGAAATGGGAGTGAATGGTTATGGAACACGGGGTGTGAGTAAGACAATGTGAGCTGGTAGCTGTGAGAAAGGTTATGTTTGGTATGAGAAGGATGTGCGACCAAGTTGGAGAGGAAGCATGATATTAGTATTTACGACTCCTGCAACCAACCCCAGCAACCAACACTGCAACCAACGCCGCAATGAACGCTGCAACCGCCTACAACCAACACTGCATCCACCACTACCCTGCCACTCGGCATTCGGGGGATCTGACGTGGAACGGCAGCTGGTGTTCCGTCTACGTATGTGCCGTAAATCTGGGACTTGCGAGTTGAGGGGAGATATCCTTCGCGAGGGGTGGGGTGGGGTGGGGGGTGGGGGTTCCTCGCTACGTGGTGTCTATTAAAAGGACCTATCCCTACAGAAGGCTAAGTGCCTTTATTCTTTTTAGTTACTCCTGTTTCGGACAAGGAAACGGTGGAGCAAGAACGTGTGCTGTGCCTGTAACTGAACTGGAAGCTCGACAAGTTCCAAGCTTGCCTGGGAAAGACTGTTCGTCTAGAGTGGAGTGGGATAACAAAAGACTTCAAAGAAAAAAAGGGACTCTTGAGAGAGAAAGAGAGAGTGTGTGTGTCGATGACATTTATTTTGTGAATGCGTTTGTTTAATGTAGGAATTGATGGTTGAGACCTGAAGTAGTGTTGCATTGTTTTGTTGTAGTGGTTAAGGAATTGTTAGTTATAAATGGGTGCATCTTTTACTTTTGTCTTGCTTGCCTATTTGTTGAGGGAAGTGGTTCCTTGTGCATGTAGAAGTACACGATGTAAGTAGGTGCATGGTTTATAAACTCTTGTGTAGAAGTACACAACACAAAAATAGAGCATGATTTGCGAAGCAAATGTCCCTCCTCAGTGCCCGTGAGAGGCACCTCACAGCGAATGCGCTTATTGTCCGTAGGTTAGCCTGACCCTAGACCAGAGCAACCTAACTTCCGTAACACAGAGTATCAAAAGCTGCAGATAATTCTAACAGTGCCAACACAGAAACATGGTTATGATCAAGAGCAGATAGTATGTTGCTGGTGGCCTGTACAAGAACTGTTTCAGTGCTATGATGTGGGCGTAAGTAGACCTAGATGTGTTATGAAGATTGAGAGTGCAATGAGTTATAGTACATAGTTCAGCTTATAGTGTTACCACATATCTGTTGCCTTGAAAGAAAGGTAACATTTAATTCTGATCAAGAATTACATTACATTGGCACTTGCTTACTGAAAGACACACATTATGCAGATCTCTTATGCACGTCATCCTCACTTTGTTTTGATAAGTTCTGTTCAGAGCTGTGAGTATTGCCTTCATGCATATCAAACTCTCTCTCTCTCTCTCTCTCTCTCTCTCTCTCTCTCTCTCTCTCTCTCTGTACTCGCTTATCGCTTATCAGCATTCCTCTCTTCTCTTCCCCTCCATCTTCACATCTTCGTGCGCGCGCGCTCACACACACACACACACACACACACACACACACACACACACACACACACACACACACACGAACGCACTCACATGCTTATCTACACACGCAAATGCACGCGCAAACGCCGTATGCCCACATACACAGTTCCACAACGCTCCCTTTGACAGACAATTAACAATAAGACTTTTCTTTGCTCAAAATTGTTTTTATTCGTCTGTCGTGGTTAAAACACACAGTTCCAAATACATTTCACACTTCAGGTAAGTGACTCAGCCGTGACAACACATTTCCCGGTTTCAGTGCAATCAAAACGGAACAGCGAATCTGGCTAGCCCCGTGCGAAAGAGCTGGTTACATTTACCCCTGCTGAGGAGTGTCACTGGCTGCCTGTGAAATTTTGTTACCATGAAAAGCTGGCTTCTCTTAAACGAATTTATTCTACTTTTAAGCATGCACTTTAAATCTCACTGTTTCCCACATATGTTTACAAAATGTTTGAGCGAAAGAAAGAATGAACAGTGTATAACAGTGCTATGTCCGGTTTACCCTTGGAATTGTGTTATTGAAATACCATCCGTGTACTCTGTCGAGCAGGTTACGTTTTGATCAGCGTCTGTTTGTGTGTTGTCTGCTAACAGAACTAAACCATAACTACTCAATCAATTGCAACGAAACTTGGTGGAGATACAGAATGAAGTCAGGGGACAAATCCATTTGATTTTGGCGCGAATTTGTGTGACGTGTATGGGATTAACAGCCCCTGTCCCGAACACCACCAACAACAAAAAAAGACTTGTACCAGTCAAGCTACAATCTGTTTTTGTTGTGTTTTTTTCCTTTCTTATCGGTGTATAATGCCATTAGAAAGCTGTCTGAAGACCACCAATAGATACTTGCGGGTTTCCCCATGCAGAAGATAGCGTACAACAGCCGCTGGGGCTGCAGCCACGAGCAGTGAAGAGGCGTTAAAAGTCCATGGATTGTGCTCCTTCAGAAACATGAAGTCTTCAAAACCTGCTGCAAGTTCGGCTTTGAAAACAGTTGCCAACGTTGCTGCCTTGAATACTCCACCACTGTGGAATAATGACTTTGCAGGAGTTTATGTAATCCTACATGTGACACTTAAATATATCTTCGAAACGAAAGCGAGAGTATTTGAAATGTCGTGCGTTGTTTGTCACGTAAGTGACGAGCTTCCGCGATTATGATATTACCAAACATTGTCAAATCTTAATCTTAGACATTTGTCGATACTTATAAGCAGATTGGAAAACGAACGATACTAAAATTTTGCTGCGAACGAAACAAAAAAATCAAGAGTTTACAAAAATCGTTTGCCATGGCTTTTGTTTGTTTTTGTTGGGGGTGTGTGCTTTTGTTTGTTGCTTTTCAGTAACAGTTTCAAATCAATACACCACGTCAAACATGAATGCAAAACGACAAATAGACTTAGTAACCCCGTGATACCCCGCGAACTCTGAATCCATCCTCTGCCAATCTTTACGCCGACTACTGTCAACAGCCGTCAGCAAACATGCTCCACGCTGGTTTCCCGCACGGGAACATCTGACGAATAATTATAACGTGCTGGGCTCACAGAACGGTGCAGTTTTTCCTGCGCAAAGTCCTGTCAAAGAAGGATCCGCTCAGGTCACTGTCTTCCTCGAGCCCCCCAAACGGCAGGATGTTCATCTGTTGCGTTGTGTAGGGCTGGAACTTCTCAGGCTTCGGAGCGCTCCGCTGCTTGTTCTTCAGGAACGGCGAGGGCTCAATCCTCTTCAAAACCGAGTGTTTTTTTCGGTCTATGAAAGGCGCGATACTGAATCTAGGTGCTTCCGGGATCGGGGATGCCGACGCCCTGGATGGGATCGCTTCTGCTGGAGCAACAGCCTCGGCTGCTTGCGGATGACTGGGAGCGGGGCTGGCAGCTGCTTCCACATGAACGGGACTCTCCTTCCTGACTGGGACCTGAGGCTCTGGAAGACCAGACACTGGAGGAGGGCTCAGGTCCCAGGTGGCGGTGTAGTGATCTGGAGGGGTGGAGGACGAAGGAGTTCGGGGTAGGGTCCCTGTGACCTGGTCAGGGGCAGGAGGGGGCGTCACCTCCGCCTCGCCGGCCTGCTTCTCTGAAGGCTTCAGCTGAGTGAAGATTTGTTTCCATGACTTGGGGGATAGGGACTTCGCGGCTCGGCTGTCCACAATGTTGATGGTGGTGGGTCTCGGGGGCAGTGTGCGCTTCACAAACTTCTTCCTCTGAGGATTAGCTTCCGCTTCGGGGTCCAGGACGTCAGGCAGGGTGGAGATATCGTCGTCTGGCTGGGCAAGGTCACGGTCCAGAGTGCCCACCAGGAAATAGGTCACCATCTTTCCTTTGCCCCGGATGTCGATCTCGCCGCGGCTCTTGAACACGTAGCCGTGCGGGTACAGTTTTCTGAAGCATAATTTACACCAGTTTTCCAGTGCAATCACTTTTTTTTACCATGCTTTTATTCTTTCTATAGCCAAACTGACCCCAAAGGGCCCTTTCAGAGCTTTTATCACATTCTAAAAGGGAAATTATCCCCGTCATTTAAACACACACACACACACACACACACACACACACACACACACACACACACACACGCGCGCGCGCGCGCGCGCGCGCGCGCGCGCACGCACGCACGCACGCACGCACGCACGCACGCACGCACGCACGCATGCACGCACACACACACACACACACGCACACACACACGTGCGCACGTGCTTGCGCTCGTGCTCGCACGCACACACACTTTGCACAACTTGATGCACTGTTCAGCATTGAAATCCGTGAAAGCGGTGAAAACTAGGCATTGCTGACCGTTCCAACACGTCTGTTTAACTGATATACTTACCTTACTTATGTATCTCCCAGATGGTCTGTTCCAACACGTCTGCTTAACTGATATACTTACCATACTTATGTATCTCCCAGATGGTCTTACCATGAGCATGAAACTGCTGCTTAAAAAAGAAAATTTCATGACTATCACTATGAAAGCCAAAAGAAAAGAGGCAATAATATAAACAAGAAGAACAACAATTAATCAATAAATAAACAAAAACTATGAACTACGTGACAGAACGCCTTTGACCATACCGAAATACACATCCAGAGATCAGACAGGCTGTAACTCCGGGTGAGGATCAGAATAGAAGACCAGTTTCGAATGCTCCTGATATTGTTAGATCATTCGAAAGATTTGGAAAAAAAAGACTTGAACAAATTCGCACATATCAGTATGTACAGCGTTGCTCGAGTCCTTATTTCAAGACTGGAGAAATAGCTTGGAGACAATAACCTCAGCTCATGAGGGTGGGAAAGGTGTGGATGGGTGGGTGGTGGGTAGATGGTATACGTCCGAAAATCAGTACGTGAGATTTCGATGGATATGGAAACGGTGAGTGTACTGTTACAGACAGACAGATATCCATGAAATTGATATCTTTTCATGGATTTTTTTTATATGGTGTAACACTAACATTTTCATATTTGCGGTTTTTTTTTCATTTTTCTTTTTATCTCTCTCTCTCTCTCTCTCTCTCTCTCTCTCTCTCTCTCTCTCTCTCTCTCTCTCACTCTGTGTGTGTGTGTGTGTGTGTGTGTGTGTGTGTGTGGTGTGTGGTTGGGGGGGGGGGGGGGGGGGGTGAAATTCTTAAGTCCTTACGAACTATACGTCTCCTTGCAGCACTGCCGCATGCTTGTTCTACTCTGGGTTTTGTTAGGAACCAAGTACGCACTCAAACGTGGGTTCGCTGACTTGGATCCTGCCAGGGATGCCATTGCTCTCCATGCGCGAGGCTGTGTTCACCGTTTCGCCGTAGATGTCGAAGCGGGGCTTCTTTTTGCCGATCACCCCCGCCACCACGGCGCCCGTGTGCAGGCCTACCCGGATCTGGAACAATCAATCCAGGAACAGGCCAAGGCTAGA
>JADBJO010001564.1:5000-30000 GCA_016801955.1 Conus betulinus | reverse complement strand
CATCTTCCAAACTACACCACACCTCGAGGTCTCGTCATCGTTCACATAGAACGACATCACTTGCAACCACATTCTCAACACTAAATCATATCGCATCCCACTGCATTTTCCACACCAAATCTCAACATACCCCATACAATCTTTCTCCATACCCTATTCACGTCAGTCCCCAACACACATCCTCCACACTCAAAGCGCATCTTACCCCCCCCCCAGCCCACCACATCACAGACCACAGCACCACATCCTATTCCGCCACATTACACTGCCACCACATCACAACATAGCCCATTCCACCACTCCACGTTGAAGCACGGAACACCTCACTGCACCAACCCACACCATATCACATCTCTCCCTGCCTTACAGGTCCACCACAACATTATGCACAACGGATGAACAGGCGGGCCGACAGGCAGACCCAACAGGTATCCACACTGGACTTTCGCAATGGATAGATGGACGACTATGACAGTATTAACGGCACAGCTAGCACTGGCGGCTCAGCGACACAGAGTAACAAAAGTTGCTCCTACCCTTTCCCTCCCCCTGTTGCCGAACTATCACAACCATGATCGTGAAGGGAAAGAACTGTTGCTGCCAAAACAGGATTACCTCCTTTGAGAGTTGAAACACTTTCCGGGCTGATTTGACAGTTGAAATGTACACAATTTTCTCCATATCTCCAGTCCAATGATAGTTAAGTGGTACAGCGCTGAGGATGGAAAAAATAGAGCTGGAATTCAATAGGGCATCTTGATTTAGTCAATGAAAAGCCAGGAATGAAACCGAAAGTGGGAAACGGGAAGTGGGAGGCTGAAAACTGCGAAAAAATGTATAATCTGTGTATAATTATATTCAAGAAAAGCTTATATTCATGCATATAACGCTTTACTTGTCGTAATGTGAATATGCATAACGTAAGTAAGTCTCTGGTGATAGAGTACATTTAGACATTGTTGTGTTGCTGGAAAATGTCTGTGCCGACGATACTAAGAGTGCCGTTAGGACAATAACAGATGACCTTGTAAACGTCATACGCCTCGGTGTGGGTGTCGAAGCGGTGGTACATGTCGTTGAGCATGTTGACCACCTGGTCGGCCTGACACATGGCCGTGATGTCCGTGAAGGTCACGATGTCGCTGAACAGCACTGTGCAGGACTCGTACTTCTCTGCACGCGCAAGGCAATACGTGTACACACGGGTCAGTCAGTTGACAGAGGAGAGGACGTGGATGAGCGAGTATATTTTGTACGTCGCCACGTGGGCGATGTTCTTGTCTAGAGGCTTCCTGTTGTGTCATTCACACTGATTCACGCTCTCACGAAGAGTACTCACTCTGCGCGTGACAGCGCCAATCAGTGACGTCGACGCAAAGAGGGGCCTTTCAGCTAAAACCTTTTCGGCGTGTGTTTATGTACAGGAAGATAGAAAGGAGAGTAGAAAAAGTATGAAGGTTTTTAGAATGCTTGGTTGGCTGGCCAAGCTGTCGAGACGAAGGACTGTTTGATCAATCAGTTATTTAACATGAAAATCTTGTTCAGAGATGTTCCGCCTGATGCGATCTTTGAATTCTTCAAAGGGATTAACATTTTCCTTCGGATCTGAGATTTTACAGTGAAAAGATTTTGAACAAAATTTCAGGGTGGGTTTTTAGAAGATATATTTTAAAGAGATGTGTGAGTGAATGATTTTTGTGAGTTGATTTTAACGTGGTGACAGCCCTGATATGGCCCTTTGCGGTCGGCTGGGCTATAAGCAACATTACTTACCTTACTAAGTGGAAAAGGAGGTGGGGGTTGGGAGGTGGGTACCGTTGGCTGGCTGACTGATTGACTGGTTGGGTGGTTCCGCTTGGCCAAGTGGAGAAGGCAGGGCTCTTTTGAGTCAAAGGTTCAAGATTCAGTCTCCGCTTCAGACGGTCGGGTGAAAAGAGATGTTCCTTTCGGAATCAACATCAATGCTGACTCCACCCCTTCCATGCCTTTTCTGATCAGACTTTGAAGCGAGAGCTGGTGTGTAAATGCATGCATTGAAACAACAACAGCAACAACAACAACAACAACAACACGACAACGACAACGACAACGACAACAATTAAGACGACGACGACAGCATAGCATCGTATATCTTTAATTTTCGTCTGATACTTTGCAGAAAAGTAGGGCTATCGTGTGCAGATGAAGGATCACACACACACACACACACACACACACACACACACACACACACACACACACACACACACACACACACACACACACACACACACACACACACACCAAACAGAAAGCGAAACGTGTTTAAACATCATCTTTGTGGAGGGATCAGCAGTGCAGGCAATAGCTATCAATATACACATGAACACGCCATCTGGAGCATTTTCTAACCCCCCCCCCCCCCCCCCCCCCCGCGCATTTGCCCTCCCTCACCCTCTCATTTCCGGAACTAAGCATTACTGAGGGTGGTAATTGTAGTAGCACACCGCGCATTTAAGAACCGAGTAGTAAAGATTCTTCTGGATCCCCACACTTCCTCTCAAGAAAAAAAACAAACAAACAAAAAAAACCCAAAACGACCCCCCCCCCCCCCCCCCCCCTGCATCCCTATCACCCAAACGTTCTTTTTTTTTCTCCCCCACCAGTTTTAACCCCCCGGTGGTTAAATGTCACAGGACAGGGTAATTCCAGTGCAATACACCGTGTATTCAAACTACGGGACCAGGCCATGTTGAGGCATGCTTTTGACGCTAAATATGTAAGATTATTCGTGCAGGTGGCGTGCAGGTTTTCCTGTCCACGCCCGCCTTCTCTGAAGTGGTGGATAGGGAAAATCATTCAGGAAAGGGTTGTGAAGGGTGGAAGTTGGGAAGCGGGGGTGGCGGTGGCGCTTACACCACCAGAACAACTCGTAAACACGGACACACCCTCTCTCTCTTGCCTGGAGAGAAAGGTACCAAGGGCAAGTAACAACGAAAACAAACGGTTTCACATAAACGCACACACTGCATTCTGAGCACTACGCTCCACTGCCCATCCACCTCCAACCCCGCTCTTCCATTATCGCCCGCCCCCTTCCTCAGTCTCTATCCCTATCCAGGTCCCGGGACTCACCGGCCTTGACCCGACCGTACAGGGTCAGCTGCATGGCGATCTTTCGGGGCATCATCTCGTGCAGGAGCTCCTCGGTCTTTCTGTTTCTCGGATTCCAGGGCCTTGGACATCCTCTTGAACTCGATCGTCGTCTCGTCCAGTCGCTTACTGTCAGTGAAACACACACACACACACACACACACACACACACACACACACACACACACACACACACACACACACACACACACACACACACACATACACACACACACACACACACACTAATCGTCATCATCATCATCATCATCATCATCATCATCAATAAGATACTTATGTAGTGTCATACTATCTTATCATCATCATCATCATCATCATCATCATCATCATCATCAATAAGATACTTATGTAGTGTTATACTATCTTATCACCATCATCATCATCATCATCATCATCATCATCATTATCATCATCATCATCATCAATAAGATACTTATGTAGTGTTATACTATCTTATCACCATCATCATCATCATCATCATCATCATCATCATCATCAATAAGATACTTATAGCGCCTGTACTATCTCCCGTTATTGACCAAGCTCTCAGCGCATTACAGTCTATGCTCTCCTTTACATTACGGGCTGCCTACCTGGGTAGAGCCGACTGCAGAGCTGCCTACCAGCCAGACTATATTTAAATAATCGCTTTCTGTGTCATTCAGTCTGTCAGCCACTCAGTTTCTTTTTACGTGTGTACAAGATGTTATGCACGCACATGCGCACGCGCGTGAGCACACACACACACACACACACACACACACACACACACACACACACACACACACACACACACACGCACGCACGCACGCACGCACACACACGACAGCATCCTTGAGAATTTTAGTTTGTTGTTTGATTTTGCGAAATGTTTACTACTACGCAGTGCTATAGGACATTGTTATAGTTTGTGTTATGATTCAAATAGTTATTTAAATTGGGCTTCTCCATACCTTTTTTTCCCCATTGTATTGTAAAGATTGTAAAGATGCTTTCTTTCTTTCTTTTTTTTTTTTTTTTTTTATGTATATGATTGCAAGATAACCCACCCACCCACCTCCTCCTCATGCTCCCCCTCTCCAAATCCTTTCCCTTCCCATGCGCGCGCAAGCAAACACACACACATGGGTGAAAAGTAGTTTAATCCTGTCCCTTTCCCCGCTCCTCTCTCACTCCATTGTTTTTTCGCCAATGATTCAAAAGGGTCGCAAAGAAAATTACAACACACAAACATACACACACACATGCGCGCGCGCGCACACACACAAACACACACACACACACACACGCACGCACGCACGCACGCACACACACACACACACACACACACACACACACACACACACACACATGACAACGCGCCAATATGAATAATAATTTCGCCCCCCCTTCCAGATGAAAGCGAAGGGAAGTAACAACAACCACAACAACAACAACAACAACACACACACACACACACACACACACACACACACACACACACACACACACACACACACACACACTCACACGTACATACCACACACCACCACCACCACCACCACCACCGCCGCCAACAACCAGCTTGGCCACCAACGGAACCTGACGGCGTTACCAAGGACGACAACTGATGAACACTCACGCCACGTCGATCTCGGCGATCCGCTGCTGGTTGAGGAGCACCAGCTCCCTGGTGCAGTCGTAGAGGGGGATGTCGGCCATGCAGACGTTCATCTCCTTGAAGTCGTTCCAGGACAGCAGGTGGGGCGAGCCCATGAACAGCAGGTGTCCACAGTTGGGCAGGTGCAGGAACTGACCTGGCTCCCCACATCACGCGCACACACACACACACACACACACACACACACACACACACACACACACACACACACACACACACACGCACGCACACACACACACACACACACACACACACACACACACACACACGCGCGCGCGCACACACGCAGACGCACACTTTTGCAATGCATAATATGATTTTGCATGTGCACCGATCATCAGAGGCGTGGACCTAGAATGTAGCCGGAATAAACCGGCCAGACGAACGCGCTTTTTTACAAGTGTTCTCTGATTCAATGATAATACCCGTGCATTCTATCATAAGCACAGGTTCCCTGTTATGATAGTGTTATGGCGTGTGAGCTCGTGTAAGCAACTTTGATCTACCGTGATTACGTTGAAAAGCAGAATTGTAATGTGTCGACTCCAGGTGACAACTTTTTTTTTTTAATTTTTTTTTTTTTTAAATAAACATCAAAGGTTGACTTGCCTCTGAAGCAGTTTTTAAAGGGGGTGTCATAACAAGCAAAATACGCGTCATTAGGAGCCGTGCAAACAAACACACAGACGGATGCGGATGAAAACATAGGCCCCCTCCCCCTCCCCATTAGGGTACTAAAAACAAACAAACGTCCGAGTAATAACCCCCTGAACAAAGACTCTGTCCCTTTAAATACTTTTTTTTTTCCCTTACATATTTCCGTCTTTACTAGATGTAATCATAGCAAAGATTCTCTCCCTTTTACATGTCCTTTTTCTTAACGCTTTTGCCTTTTGTCTTTACTAGCTTTACCTCGCAATAAAGATTCCCTCCTCTGAAGGACTTTTTTCTGTGAAACACTTTTGCTTTTACCTTCATTGTATTTATCACCAAATAAAAATCCACTCCCCTGAAAGACCTTTTTCATGTAACACATCTTTTTTTTTTTTTTTTTTTTTTTTTTTTTTTTTTAAAAACTATACTTGATTTAATCTCCCATAATTGACTTCCTCCCCTTAACAGAATTTTTGGTATGGAACACTTGTGACTGTCACCACATTATTTACTAGATTTATCTCCTACTAAAGACTCACTCCTTTGAAATACTTTTTTTTTCATGAAGCATTTTTGCCTTTGCCTTTACTAGAACTCAGTATAAAGACTTCTCAACTTTTAAGACTTTTTTCATCCTGACACTTTTTTTTTTCTCTCTGCAACATCTATCTCCCATTATAACCCAGGTCAGGCACACAGCCGATAGAATTTGCGGAAACCGGTGAATTATTGTCTAATGTGGTGCCCCCCCAAAGACTCTCTCCACGAAGTTAAGGGAGAATAGACCCCTTTTTACCTCTTAGGCCCGCTTCGGGTTCTTGACACGCTGAAAGTTTCAGCTGGGATCGATTTAGTTCAAAGCGACTTCGCATTTGAAATGCTCTACACAAGAGCGAAAGAAACTGCACCCCAAACCAGCTAATTTTTCACATGAGTCGGGTAGGCTGCTGTGCCGTGCAACCTCTCACATATCTGCCGTATTTAGCTGTGGAGCGCTTTACCGCAGGTTTGTGAGATGTTTCGGTCAGAACACTCTGAAATACTCGTCGTTCTAAGCTGCTTGTTTCTTTTTGGATTAAGTCTCTCACCTGGAAACGCTTTGGTGTGCCATAGGTCTCACTGTGTCTCCTTCTCTGTCCACACACACTTCCTTTCTCACTCCAAACAGCCTTTCACTCTCTCTCTCTCTCCACACACACCTCCTTTTCTCACTCCAAACAGCCTTTCATTCTCTCACCACACACACCACCTTTCTCACTCCAAACAGCCTTTCACTCTCTCTCTCTCTCTCTCCACACACACCACCTTTCTTACTTCAAACAACTTTTCACTCTCTCTCACCACACACACTTCCTTTCTCACTCCAAACAGCCTTTCACTCTCTCTCTCTCTCTCTCTCTCTCTCTCTCTCTCTCCACACACACCACCTTTCTCACTCCAAACAGCCTTTCATTCTCTCACCACACACACCACCTTTCTCACTCCAAACAGCCTTTCACTCTCTCTCTCTCCACACACACCACCTTTCTCACTTCAAACAACTTTTCACTCTCTCTCACCACACACACTTCCTTTCTCACTCCAAACAGCCTTTCACTCTTCACCACACACTCTTCCTTTCTCACTCCAAACAGCTTTTCACTCTTCACCAGACACACTACCTTTCTCACCCCAAACAGCTTTTCACTCTCTCTCCACACACACTACCTTTCTCACTCCAAACAGCCTTTCACTCTCTCACCACACACACTACCTTTCTCACACTCCAAACAGCCTTTCACTCTCTCACCACACACACTACCTTTCTCACTCCAAACAGCCTTTCACTCTCTCTCTCTCTCTCTCTCTCTCTCTCTCTCTCTCTCTCCACACACACTTCCTTTCTCACTCCAAACAGCCTTTCACTCTCTCTCTCTCTCTCTCCCACACACACCACCTTTCTCACTCCAAACAGCTTTTCACTCTCTCTCCACACACACACGTCCCCACTCTAACCCTTGAGCACAAAGGGCGGCTTGTAGTCTCCAGTACGAACGCTGATGAAGTAGACGCTGTTGATGAAGAAGCGGATGATCTTGAAGGTGGGGGTCATGATGGGCAGGGAGATGCTGGCAAAATCGGTCAGGACGGTGTCCTTGGTGATGGGCTCTGGCACCATCTCCTTGAGGGACTCCCCGCACTGCAGCACGTGCATGCCTTCGTCCAGCAGTATGTGGTAGGGGTAAGCGATGCTCTGGTCTTCGGTGCTGTGACCACAGGAGGCAAAGCAGGTGGCCTATTAGCCAAGGTATTAGGCAAAACAACAACAACAACAAAGAAACAAAAAACCCTATGGCATATATCTGTCATCATTCAATGCATGGCGAGGAGGACACAATGTCATGACATTTAGGTCGGTGAACAGACGGGCATGTGGATGGGTTTGGATGACGGGTTAATAGACAGACAATAGAAACATGTAGTTAAGGTGTATCATTCCATTTTTTGTTCATAAGAACAGAACCATAACACAGACCTTTTGAAAAAAAAAAAAAAAACTACCTTACCTACATAGAAACTACACCTAACGCTTTGGCTTAAAGTGACCCTTCTCATGAGGAAAAAAAATTAAGAAAAAAAATACAAGCTGTATCGACTCACGTGTAAATCAATACAAGCCACACGAGTAGGTTTAAAACAAACGGTGATTCGTGGCAGTGGTCTGTGCTCTGTTTTCTTTTACGCGCTTTTTGAAATCCCACACTCTTTCCTACACATGTAAGCCAAAAAAAAACAAACAAAAAAATGCAGTGAAAAGAGCTTCGGTAACGACTCCACTACCACAGGAGACTTACGTGATGACGGGCGTTTTATGGGCCAGATCAGCCATCTCCTGGTCCAGCGAGGGCGCGGTGGCGGCTGATGCGGGCTTGTTGGGGTTGTAGCTTTTCCCCCGACACCAGGCCGCCTCCACGACTGCGGTTCTGCAGCTCCAGCTAGGCGGAAACACCAATCAGAATGAGGTTACGATCGTTCACTGATGCTAGATGCGACACCATGATTTCTCAAGAAACTGGCAATCCAGCGCTAGTGTACTGGATTTGCCAGATGTTTAGTTTGGCTTTCTGATTATCTGACGCAGCACGACGCAAAGGGCAGTCTTTTGTTTTGTTTTTTGTTTTTTTTTTTAAATTAATTTGAATCAGCGTAAGTATGGTGGTGGGATGACAATACTTCGCGATAGATCCCATTTTTAGTCAATGAATAGCTATCTTAATTACAGAGTTTTCTTTACTTTCGAATATTTCAACCAAGACATGTGAAGCGCACACACACACACACACACACACACACACACACACACACACACACACACACTTTCAACTTGGAGCTGTGGGCGAGTACATTATCTCAGCATGGGAGCAAGTGTTACACTGCTTATTTGTTTGTTTGTTTTTCACTGTGTATCATTCCCTGTATAAGATTTCTTTTCTTACCAATGTGTGCGTGCGTGCGTGCGTGCGTGCGTGCGTGCGTGCGTGCGTGCGTGCGTGTGTGCGTGCGTGTGTGTGTGTGTGGTCTAACCTAAATGTTTGCAATCATTCAGCAAGTACAGGTATTAGAATAGTTAGTCTTAGTTGTATAATATCTACTAACCTAGACTCTTTCCGGGGGGAGGGGGAAGGGGAAGGGCAAAGGGGGGAGGGGGGGGGGGGGGGGGGAGCGGATTAGGAGAGTGTGGGCAGAGACAAAGAGTGCGAGAGAGAAACAGAGAATGAAAAATCGTGTGTGTGTGTGTGTGTGTGTGTGTGTGTGTGTGTGTGTGTGTGTGTGTGTGTGCGTGCGTGCGTGCGTGCGTGCGTGCGTTCGTGCGTGTGTGTGTGTGTGTGTGTGCGCTTGCACGTATATGTGTGTGCGTGTATGTGTATACGCGTAAGCGTGCGTGTGCGTCTCTCTCTCTCTCTCTCTCTCTCTCTCCTCTCTCTCTCTCTCTCTCTCTGTCTCTCTCTCTCTCTGTGTGTGTGTGTGTGTGTGTGTGTGTGTGTGTGTGTGTGTGTGTGTGTGTGTGTGTGTGTGTGTGTGTGTGTGTGTGGTGCGCGCACGCACGTGTGTGTGTGTGTGAGAGAGAGAGAGAGTGGGGGGGGGGGGTAGGGGACAGTATTGTATCGTGTTAAACTGTATAAGTTCATCAGCACCTTTTGTTTGCCTTTCAAAAGGAATTTCCCCACACAATGTTGCCAGGTGTCGCTTGGCAGAACGAGAAAAGAGAAGAGAAAAGCTGAACAAAGCAAGACCAGACCAGAACAGAGGAGAAGAGAGCCCAGCAGAGCAGAACACAGGAGAACAGAGCAGACCAGACCAGAACAGAGAGCAAAGGACAGCAGAGCAGACCAGACCAGACCAGACCAGACCAGAGAGAGCAGAGCAGAGCAGACAGCAGACCAGAGGAGAACAGAGCAGACCCAGACCAGAACAGAGCACAGCAGAGCACAGCAGAGCAGACCAGCCAAGACGAGAGCAGGGCAGAGCAGAACAGAGAAATGGAAAATGCTCGTTGTGTAGAGCCCGGTGGAGTAGAGTGGAGTAGAGTAGAGCAGAGCAGAGCAGGGTAGAGCATGGCAGAGCAGAACAGAACAGAAATGGAAAATACTCGTTGTGTAGAGCCCAGTGGAATTAGAGTGGAGTGTAGTAGAGTAGAGCAGGACGGGACAGAGCAGCAGAGAGAAATGGGAAATACTCGTTGTGTAGAGCCCAGCGGAGAAGAGTAGCGCAGAGCAGGGCAGAGTAGAACAGAGAAATTGAAAATACTCGTTGTGTAGAGCCCGGTGGAGTAGAGATGAGTAGAGTAGAGTGGAGAAGAGCAAGGGAGAGCAGAACAAAGAACTGGAAAATACTCGTTGTGTAGAGCCCAGTGGGGTAGAGTGGAGTAGAGTAGAGCAGAGCAGAGCGGAGAACAGAGAACAGAGAAATGGAAAATACTCGTTGTATAGAGCCCAGTGGAGTAGAGTGGAGTAGAGTAGAGCATAGCAGAGAACAGAGAACTGGAAAATACTCGTTGTATAGAGTCCAGTGGAGTAGAGTATAGCAGAGCATGCAGAGCAGAACAGAGAAATGGAAAATACTCGTTGTATAGAGCCCGTGGAGTAGAGTAGAGTAGAGCAGAGCAGAGAACTGGAAAATACTCGTTGTATAGAGCCCAGTGGAGTAGAGTGGAGTAGAGTAGAGCAGAGCAGAGAACAGAGAACTGGAAAATACTCGTTGTATAGAGCCCAGTGGAGTAGAGTGGAGTAGAGTATAGCAGAGCAAAGCAGAACAGAGAAATGGAAAACACTCGTTGTATAGAGCCCAGTGGAGTAGAGTGGAGTAGAGTATAGCAGAGCATGGCAGAGCAGAACAGAGAACTGGAAAATACTCGTTGTATAGAGCCCAGTGGAGCAGAGTGGAGCCGAGTAGGGCAGAGCAGAGTGTAGTGTAGTGTAGTGCGGTGCCGTGCGGTGGAGTACCTTGATGATGTTGTGGTACTGGAACTTATTGGTGTCCACCTCGATTTTTTCTGTGCTCAGAAGAGTCAGCTTGGCCACCTGGTTGAACAGCTCCTTGGCTACTGCCTCCATCAGACCTTGCAGCGTGCACACACACACACGCATGCACGCACGCGCACACTCACACATACAACACACACAAACGCATGCACGCACGCACGAACACACACACGCACGCACGCACACACGCATGCGCGCACACACACACACACACACACACACATACACACACACACACAATCGCGCGCGCGCGCGCACACACACACACACACACACACACACACACACACACACACACACACACACACACACATACGCGAACGCAAGCACACACACATACACACAAAATGCGCAAGCGTGCGCGCGCGCACACACACGCACACACACAGACACACACACACACACACACACACACACACACACACACACACACACACACACACACACACGCACGCACGCACACACACACACACACACACACACACACACACACACACACACACTCACGCACGCACGCACGCAGGCGCGCGCGCGCGCGCGCGCGCGCGCGCACACACACACACACACACACACACACACACACACACACACACACACACATTCCGTGATTACTGAGACCACATAACCACCGCTTTGTTGTGGCTTGTGTTGCTATAGCACCTTACAACTACAATGGCATCTGCTGTTTGTATCGCTGCTGTAATTGCTGCTACTGCTACTACCGCTGCTGCTCCTGCTGCTGCTGTGAGAATCGCCTCTTGCTATGTGACTATGTTCTACGGGTTTTATTAGACTTACATTTCCTGCATCGTTTTTGCCCGAATTCTTACCGCTACTAAGTATTATTGTCACTGCTACCGTTGATGCCTTTATTAAATTTCTGTAACTATTCTCACTACTGTTAAATATACGTGCTATGCACGATTATCACTACTGCGACTACTTCTGTTCCAGTCCTTGATATTGCAGTTGTCCCTTTGCTGCTTCTAGAGCGTTGACCTTTGTTTCTACAAGTAGCACTGTTGTTCATGTTAAAAGACTAGACTGGTTACAACACCTCCGGTTCGCTGCAAGTGTCGCATAGCAGCGAACGCCAAGGGGCAGGTGGCAGATCTCCTTTGAAGACACTGATGTGAGAGGTCAGTGTCAGGCGGCGCAGCGATCCTTCCAGCCCTATGGGTGACGGCGGGTCTAGCCTGTGTCGCCAGGAGACGGCTCCTGGAGTTGTGGGGTGATCGGCCATGGAACGCTGCCTGCCTACGATTACGTGGCCTGGGATACTGTGTTCTCAGCCCCACAGACATGGGGGCACTCCTTATGGGGTTGGGCTGATAAAATTGTCCTCTCGGCCGCAGTCTGCGTGTACACACCGAATTTTAGGGACTCATGCAGCGCTCCAGCGACTTTCGTCCTGCTCCCTCTTTGAGGCGGCCTCACGCGGCACAGGACATCGCCACCCGAGCACGAAAAAGGCCGCCTGGTGGTCCTGAAGACAGTCTTTTGGTTGGGGAAAAGAGGAGAAATACACCGACGCCCCGTCGTTGGCCGACCAACAGCCGAAGTTGAACTGAAGTAGGTTCACGAGAAACCAGAGCTCGGAGAGAGAAATATGACGGCCCCACACGCAACTCGCCCACTACTGCCGGCGACAACAGTTGCCACAGAACATGTAGACCTACGTCTGCAAGTGCACCGTGTCCTTAAGGGCCTCAGGCCAATAGGACGTTAAACTCATCCACGAACGAACGAACAACACCTCTACCCTGCTGCCCGTAACTACAGACAAAGAGCTGTGGAGATGATGCCTGACTGCCCGTGCGTCTACCCTCACGGCAGATCTACTCCCGACGACCCACGCTCATGAGTCAGTCGACAGTGATAGAATAAACAAAATACTACTACTACTATATTTTTTGTCATTCCTTTGGTAGAGCCCACTGTCAAACTACTGACAGCATTCGGCTACGGAAGCTACCTGTTTTGAAATCGAACTACTCGTGAAGTCGATTCTTAGGGCTTGAAACTCTTTGTCTCTCTCTCTCTCTGCATCTCTCTCCCTGTCTGTCTGTATATCTGTCTGTCTGTCTATATATATACATATATGTATGTCTGCCCCCCCCCCCCCCCCCCCCCCCCCCCTCTCTCTCTCTCTCTCTCCCCTCTATCCACTCCGCTTGAAATAGGTACCTGATTCAGTTCAGGGAGGGTTAAGACAGCAAAGGAGAGGAACCGATTCTATCTTGGATGACGCCGTGCCCTAAACAGCGAAGGAGAGGATATGATTGTATCTCTGATGACGACGTGCCCTAAATACGGCAGCGAAGGAGAGGATATGATTCTATTTTGGATGACGCCGTGCCCTAAACACGGCAGCGAAGGAGAGGATATGATTCTATCTTTGATGACGACGTGCCCTAAACACGGCAGCGAAGGAGAGAGGATATGATTCTATCTTGGATGACCACGTGCCCTAAATACAGCAGCGAAGGAGAGGATATGATTCTATCTTGGATGACGACGTGCCCTAAATACGGCAGCGAAGGAGAGGATATGATTCTATCTTGGATGACCACGTGCCCTAAATACGGCAGCGAAGGAGAGGATATGATTCTATCTTGGATGACCACGTGCCCTAAATACGGCAAACCTCCACAAGTGCCCCTGCGGCCGACCGTGACGCCTCCAGATTTTCTGTTTATACGGTGACTTTCATGGTTTTGGCTGCTTGTACTAATATCGTTGCTGTTGCTACTGGGGCTTCTGCAATTGTCATTACTGCTGATGTATCAACTGCTTCGTGTTGCTGTTGCATGTCTTTGCAACTATTGGTCTGATCCCTTTGCTGCTGATTTTAGCTTGATTACTATTTCATTCCGTTTCTGTGGCTACAACCGTTTCTGATCATAGCGTTATGCTTCAGTTGATTTTTCATACAAACCTTCATTTATACATTCACAAAGATACGTGTGAAGTCGTGGACACACGCGCTCACAGAGTGAAAGAGAGAGAGAGAGAGAGAGAGAGAGAGAGAGAGGGGGGGAGGGGGGGGGGGGGGAGAGAGAGAGAGAGAGAGAGAGAGAGAGAGAGACTGATGGAAAAAAGACAGATGTTGAGGAGAGACAACTCCTCCAAAAAGAGAAAAAAAGAAAAGAAAGGCGGAGAAAGACAAATTCTGACAGACAGAACAGACCGGCTGATAAGTACACATATACAGACACATTCTCATGCAGTGTGGGTTGTGTCTACTTGCACGCACAAAGGCGCACGAAACGCACGTATGCACGTACTCCCATAAGCACGAATTAAGAGAGAGAGAGAGAGAGAGAGAGAGAGAGAGAGAGAGAGACAGACAGACAGACAGACAGACAGACAGACAAACAGACAGACAGGCAGACAGACAGTCAGAGAAACAGACAGACAGACAGACAGACACACAGACAGGCAGGCAGGCAGGCAGGCAGGCAGGCAGACAAACAGACAGGCTGACAGACAGACAGACCCAGATGAAAAAAAAAAGACAGAGACAGACAGAAACAAACAAACAGACACACAGGGAGAGATAGGCTGAAGATAGGTATGGAGAAGGTGGGGAATAGAGTGTTAGGAGCGGGTTGGGGGTGGGTGGGAAGTGTGTGTTACGACATAGCAGGATAAGAAAACACACTCTATCGAAAAAAACTGACAACAGACACACATACAGACAGGCAGACTGGCAGACGAACAGACTGCCTTGTTACCGGTCACAATGGCGAACAGGCCCGTTCTCCAGCTGTAGTGGTGCACACCGTCAAACTACCGTCCTCATTCTCTTCGCATCTGTCTCACCACAACAGCGGCCATGAAAAGGAATAGTAGATACAATGGAGATCCATGGGTGGATGTTTGTCTGTCCCCCTCCCGCCCCCCCCCCCCCCCCCACCTTCCCCAAAGGAGGCTATCTATCTATCTGTCTATCTATCTGTAGACACACACACACACACACACACACACACACACACACACACCACACACATATATATATATATATATATATATATATATATATATATATATATATATATATATATATATATGTATGTATATGTATGTATATACACACACATAGGACACACTCACCACTGACCTGAAGGAGGGGGCGACAATCCCCCTGTAGGACACACTCACCACTGACCTGAAGGAGGGAGCGACAATCTCCCTGTAGGACATTCTCACCACTGACCTGAAGGAGGGGGCGACAATCCCCCTGTAGGACACACTCACCACTGACCTGAAGGAGGGGGCGACAATCCCCCTGTGGGACACATTCACCACTGACCTGAAGGAGGGGGCGACAATCCCCCTGTGGGACATATTCACCACTGCCCTGAAGGAGAGGGCGACAATCCCCCTGTAGAACACACTCACCACTGACCTGAAGGAGGGGGCGACAATCCCCCTGTAGGACACACTCACCACTGACCTGAAGAGGGGGGCGACAATCCCCCTGTAGAACACACACTCACCACTGACCTGAAGGAGAGGGCGACAATCCCCCTGTAGGACACATTCACCACTGACCTGAAGGAGGGGGCGACAATCTTTCTGTAGGACACATTCACCACTGACCGGAAGAGAGAGGGCGACAATCCCCCTGTAGGACACATTCACCACTGATCGGAAGGGAGGGGGCGACAATCCCCTGTAGGACACATTCACCACTGACCGGAAGGAGGAGGCCACAATCCCCCTGTAGGACACATTCACCACTGACCGGAAGGAGAGGGCGACAATCCCCCTGTAGGACACATTCACCACTGACCGGAAGGAGGAGGCGACAATCCCCCTGTAGGACACATTCACCACTGACCGGAAGGAGGGGGCGACAATCCGCATGTAGGACACACTCACCACTGACCTGAAGGAGGGGGCGACAATCCCCCTGTAGGACACATTCACCACTGACCTGAAGGAGGGGGCGACAATCCCCCTGTAGGACAGGGACAGCATGGAGTGCAGGCTGTCCAGGTTGCTGATGAAGGTGAACATGTCCTGACCCAGGGTCAGGAGCATGGTGTCGTAGCCGTGCTTCAAGCAGTAGGTCAGGAAGTAGCCGCCAAACTCTTTCAGCACTGTGTCTAACGGCACTCCTGTGGACATACTCGACTACCTTAGCATGGCTATAGTGCGGAAGAGAAGAGATGAGAGAGAGAGAGAGAGAGAGAGAGAGAGAGAGAGAGAGAGAGAGAGAGAGAGGAGAGAGAGAGAGAGAGAGAAAACAGAGAGATGATGATTGTGTTGTAGCAGCAGTAGTCGATGCCCATAACTCTGCTCAGAGAAGAAGAAGAAGAAGAAGAAGAAGAGAGAAGAGAAATAGAAGCAGAAGATATTCTTAATCTATGTAAGAAACAAGAAAGCAGCAAGAGATATTCTTAATCTATGTAGATGTGTGGTTTTTACATTCAGCCCTCGCCCCGAGTCGAAACTGCAGTATGGAATAAAGTAACAATATGTGGAAAATATGGGTCATGCAATGATAATGCAATGTCGATGAAAAGGGGGGGGGGGAGAAAGGAGTGGAGGGGTATATAGAAAGAGAGGAGGAGACACAGCGGGAGGGAGAGAGAGAGAAAGAGAGGGGACACAGAGAGAGAGAGAGAGAGAGAGAGAGAGAGAGAGAGAGAGAGAGAGAGAGGGACACACACACACACACACACACACACACACACACACACACACACACACACACACACAGCCGGCCAGCCAGCCAGACAGACCAACGGATGGACGGATGGAAAGACAGACAGAGCTGGAATAGAACTCCATCAAAATCAACACTGACGATACATTTTTTTTTCAGTTCAGTTAGATTTACTGCTTTTCTTTAATGAAAGATATTTCAGTTAGATTTTAGCTCATAAATATTCATATAGTCAAAATGGCAAAGAGTAATTACATTAATCTGCGTGGAAATTATCGAGAAAAGCATGCAAAACACCACCGAGTAATCTGAATCGTTAAGCTGAAATGAGAGTGGGCAATTGAAATGTACAAATTAGCATGAACAGACTGGTCTGGTCCGAAAAGTATGAATGGCATTAAACAAACTGAACACTTGAGTACCTGAAGAAACTGAATGATTTGAGTTCGTCCAATCGTTGATGTTTCACTCTACTGACATGACTTGAACCATCTGAACAATCGAATACTATAAATGATTTGAGGAAGTTCAATTACTGATATTCCATTCAAACGAAATTACTTTAACTGAAATTATTAAATGGATCTCCAGTCGTAACAAAGCCCCCACATTCAACTGGGCTGGCGACAGCTAACAGACGATGTTCGGAAACCTGCAAGGGAAGTAATCTGTGTTAGAGTTCGCGTTCCGCGAGGCTGACTCCGCCGTTTTCACGTGACAGATGCCGATGGTTGGCTTGCCCGAACTAAAATGCCACTCGTGGGCACGCCCAAAGCAATTTTACTTCATTGGTCAGCTTAACAGTTCATCCCGAATGACAGACTGCTAAAACATGGGTGTGAAACGGCGTGCCCGGAACGAGGTCAATGTTCCCGTCGTTATCCAGAGGTGCACTTCAAATGGAGCCTTCGACACTCTGGATCTATTTGCCACACCTATGAACTAAAAAAAAGGGTAATTCTATTTGTAATGAAAAAAGAGCGTTATCTTCCACACCTGTTAACTAAAAAAGGGCAATTCAATTTGCAATGAAGAAAGAGCGTTATCTTCCCTGATTTCCTTCTTATCCGGAAACAGATCTACTGAACTCGGAGAACTGTGTGGCCCCATCGACATATCCCTACACATGTAAATAGGCCTAAAAGACACTGCGTTTATAAATCAAGTCTGATTCAGCTTTGTGCCGTTCAAAATCCATTTAAGTTCAATACAAAAAAGTGTTGTTTTTACTTGATAGAAGCCAGAAAGGAACTCTTTTCACTACGTAGACTTTCTGCCACTACTTTCCCTCCATCACCTATAAACAGTCCCTAGATTTGAGGACTTTTTATAGTCTCCTATGAACTGATACAAATGGGGGGAAAAAAAACCTAAACGGAATAACATGAGATATAGTTCTACCGAAATGATAATACGAAACTATAGTTCTACCGAAATGATAATATGAAACTATAGTGAGACAGATCATTTACATTAGTTACCAAGAACACCAACGACGGCTTCCAGCAATTTGAAGGTCAAGGAATCCTCGTAGACGTGAAACACCTGGAAGTATGTCTCTTCGTCCAGTCCGGTAGCGTGTCTTAAGCACAGACACATGAACGCACGTCGCATTTACCTCAAAGATTCCTTCGCCATCACCACACATGCACAGGCATCTGAATAGGTCTACACATCGCATTACCACCGACGATTTCATCGCCATCACTCGACCCCCCCCCCCCCCCCCCCCCCCACCCACCACACCACACACACACACTCTCACACACACACACACACACACCTCCCTCCCGCCCTCCCCGCCCACACACACACACACGTATACAATACTGCTGGTACAACACGAACAACTTTTACGACTACAACAAAAACAAAGTGCCTCATCTTCATTGATAAGGGGTACAACACGAACAACTTTTACGACTACAACAAAACAAAGTGCCTCATCTTCATTGATAAGAAAGAAAGAAAGAAAGAAGGAATAAATGAATGAAAACGCCAACGCCCCAGTCTGTGGCCCTACTTGCCCTGCCTTCATGAGGACTTCAGTTCCGACTCCCTCTCTGCGCTGGAGCCATTGGCGAGTCCGTGTTTGAGGTCACCGCCACCGGCAAGTTCATGGGGGATGTCGTTGGACATCCGAGGTGGCGCCCTCCGTCGGGGGTGGAGGTGGGGTGGGGTGTGGGGGGACACTCGCTCACTCCAACTCCGCAACTTGACAGTTATTGTCGTCAGTAGAGAGCATAGCAGATGGTGTCCTGTGTATGTTTGGATCAGAACAGGCAACACTGAATGCCACCTAAGTAACTCCGCAGCAGAGCGGGTCCTCCTCTGGTGGGTTGCCTCACGATGGCTCGACACTGACCGCGCCATGTGAACTGCTGGTACCGGGAGTGCGGCGGGAACAAACCTGCGTGTAGCTATGTAACGGGAGCCGGAATGAGCGCGGCGTGGGGGGTGATGTCACTGAGGTGGCACGGAAGATGCGGCAGGAAAAACAGAGCAGTAAATAAGTACTTAAACGGCCAACAACAAAACAAACGAGAAAGAGAGAGAATCCTGACAGGAACTGTACAAACCGCGACGCGACAACATTGGCCAAACACCAGCTTTGAGAAACAAAACATTGCTCTCTGATAACAAACTGAAGCAACTGAGTCCGATTGTGCTCTTCGTCTTCCTGGGTGCACGCAAATCACGGGCGGACTCCCACAGCAGAACTGCGGAAGAAGATCCAAGCCGTTGAGACGACATGGTTCATTACAGTACTCAGCGTCTCCTCTGTCGAGTGTGCCATCAACGACAGAGTCGACAGAACATCAGGCAGCGTGTGAGTCACCATTGATGATCTGCTGACCACCATGTGAAAAAGAAAAGCTGGAGAGATGTGGATGTGTCAGCTAGGATCAGACTCTACAAGACCATCTTCCAAGGAACAAGATCGACAGAGACAGAGGCAGCACACAGATAACTTTGCTGAGTGGACCAGGAAGAAGCTTTTCCGCAACCCAGGCATTCGCCCGCAACTTTTCTGGGGGAGGACACAGCTGGTGCAGCATTCATGATTGCAGTGCCCCCCATAAACCTGATGAACTCCTAAGATCACTGGTCTGTGAACAAGGCCTAATGTGACGATCGCTGTCAGCTGGGTTACAAACTCTAGAAATCATTCAAACCAGCTCGTGTATCAGTATTCAGTTACTCCCTTGCACATCATTTTGTTCTGATGAACTGTACCAAAGAAGGACAGAAAAAAGAACAAAGAAATCAGCCAAAAAGATTTAGAGGGAAAAAAAACACAATTAGAAAACGAATGGGAGGAAAAGTAACTTCCGAAGAAAAAAAAAAGACAAAAGAAACGAATGAAGAAAACTAACAGGGGAAAAAAAGCTATTGAGAAGGAGGAAAAGAAAGAAAAAAACGAAACACAAGAAAGGAAGAAAAGCAGAAAGAATCATTAAAAACTACTTACAACACTTCGTACCACTTGTCCATCCCAAACTTCACTTGCAACAATTCTCTGACGATGCAGTGTATTTGTCCGTACTGAAACACATACAAGATTCAGGTGGAGTTTATTCTGCTGCTTCTGGCTAAATTCTATATATACAGAACAAAATTGCAAATGTACACCCAAATGTCCATTTGTTTCATAACATTTCTTAGAAACAGATTGGAATCAGAAAAATATATATCTTTTTTTAACAACACGTATAGAGAATTTGAAGAAAGTTGGCTGCCTTATTCCACGCTAATTTCTTGATCTTTGAAATACTGTTTCTCTTTATTAACAAAACTCCACTGAGCTCTATGGCTGCTGTCAAAGAATTTTATTTTATTACTCTCTTTTTAAAATTCCTTTTTTTAATTTGTCTGTTAGGGTTATTATCAATCATGCAATCTGTTTTCAATATTTATACTATGTTATCAGTACTCAGTCGATTCCTATCAGTATCACACAAGCTGTGTGTGGCATGCCGTGAAAGAAGAAAAGAAGATAAAAGAGGAAGTTTGTAGAAACTTAATATGAGCATCCCGAGGAGGTATCATCATGCTGTGACTTGTTTCACTCCACATAACTTACTAAGATAAAATTATACTATGTATAGATCAACTTTAACTGATACTAGTGATAAGAGTATCATGTATATGTATGCTGTAATCGACTATGATAATCAGTTAATAACTTTCTCCTGTTTACCTATATCTGTGTGTGTGTGTGTGTGTTTGCGCGGCGCGCGCGCGCGCGTGTGTGTGTGTCCTTTCGCCTCCTCCCCTTGTAAATGTGTTATGTTGTATATACATTTATTTATACGTATTGGTGTGTGTATTTTGTATTCATATGTATGTGTGTGTATATGTATGTATGTGTATATACGTGTGTATATATGTACGTGTATGTGTTTATATATGTGTTTGTGATATTGTATGTGTATATATGTGTGTGTGTGTGTATATATATATATATATATATATATATTATATATATATATATAATTATCATTAGGCGCGTTTTAGTAATATTCTTGAGATATATATATATATATATGGTAATACTGCTAATAAAATGCCTATATAAAATTCTAAAGTGCTCAACCCCTTGGGGAGCAACATCTGTTAAAAATAGGATGGTAAAAGGAAGTTTTAAAATCAACAGATCTGTTTCGAGCGCTAGCTCTCCTCAGGATGGTTTTTGGGTCGTCGCCTACTGCCGGTGTTATATGGCCTAGTGTCACTGTTTGCACGTGCGGATTGGCTGCACGTGTTGTTCGGTTTTTCGGTTGTTTACAGTTCAGGGTGCGTTTGCTGACAACGATTTCCATTTGTGCCCTGCAGTTGTTTACTATTTCTACTTTAAGTGTTTAGGGTTGCTAAGTATGGGTTTGCATAGTAGTAACCATTTTTGTGTTGAACATAGGTTGCATCTTTTTGAATGTTATTGTATGGTGATGCCCTTTTTATGATTTTCCCAGGATATGTATAGTTGGGGTTTTTTGTTGTCTTTAAAGCCTCCAAATATATTTGCTCAGTTCTGTTTGGTTTTTGGTATTTTTCTTTGTGGAATGACTGGTTATGATTTGCATATCTGGTTTTGGAAGTGATTTTCAGTGATCCCTATGTATGTTTCTTTTTCATTTTCTGATGTCACAGTGGCTAGGTATACAATGTTGTTATAGAGGCATTTGTTGGCTTAAGGGACACTGTTCTTTTTTTATGTACAATTGCAGGTTTTCCTTTTCTTCAACCCTTCTTTGCTGTGTTGCTTTTCATTTTGTTGGAAGAATCAATTAATGTTTTTTAAGGTTAGTGGCATGCATGAATATGATAGTTTGATGGTGTTTCTTGTTGAATATTTTGGACAATTTGTGTTCTTTTGGGGGAAGGATGCTGTCAAAATTTTGAAAAATTCTTTTCCCTACGTTTGTTTTTACTCGTCCATCATATGGAGGGTTGTACCATGTGATTTTCCTTTCCTGCTTTTTTGCTTTTTTTGTTTTTTGTTCATGTTGTTGTCTGGGTTTTTTGTAGTTTGTAGCTGTAACCACTTTTTTGCAATGCCCTCTTGTATTCTGCTGCTGGCGTTGTTGAATTTTCTTTCATTATGTTACAGATTAGATAATATCTTGTTTATGGGCATGGGGTATGGTGGTTTCAGTATAGATGGTGGTTGGTGGGTGCTAACTACTGATGTTTACATAAATGGGTGTGTCATTAGTGTTTTACTTGTATGGTTTATATATGTGGTTGTTCAGGTCAAGTGTTATGGAACTAAGTAGTTTACACTACCTTTTTTGTTTGCTTTGGTTTTAGATTTTTAAAGTTATGGTTTTGGAAAATTTTTGCATAGTGCTTTTTTCTTGTTTTTTCGATGGTTCTTTGCATTTGTTGTTTCGAGGCGCGGCAAGGCCGTCGCCACTGTACAGTCCGACTTGCTTTCCGAGTTGTTTTTGGATGTTAGATAGCATAAACAGTCCGACCAGTTCGCATATTTCGGCACCGTCGTACGATCCCATGGTTACATCAAATTTTGAGTTTTTATTCGTTTTCTTGATCCATGTTTCATTTCTGCTGCTAAAGTTTTCTTGGTGTGAAGAATGATTTCCATTTCTGGACCCTGTTATGGTCTGTGTGTTTATTAGCAAATTTCAGAGCTTTTAGTGAGTAGCTCTTTCATCTATGATGGATACAAGTCTACTACGTCCGAATGTGATGAATACTGTGTTCTTCTGTTTGTTTAAGATTTTTGAACCATTGGATAACTTCATATGTGTTCTTCCAGAGGTTGTATTCAGTGTTTGATTTTTTTTATGTTTTTTATGATTTTCTTTTTCAAGATTTCTTACTTATTTTGCCCAGTTTCAGATGTAGATGGGGTTTATTTAGTCTACATGTTGGGTTGTTGTGGAAATTGGGGTTTATGGTCTTTAAGGGTTATGAAGGCTTCTTTATATTGCTGTTGTTTCCACCCTGTCACCTAGATCCATGTGGTGTACGAGTTCTTTTTCTTTTTTTTTTCGGATGTTGTTGTGTATGGTTTTATCAGCATTTTTGTAGTTTTTCTGAAGTTGTTTTTATCAAGAAGTTGTGAGTACTCATTTGGTTCCATTTTGTAATAATTACTGGTTTTTGTCAGCCTTCACGAATATTTTTTTGTCATTTTGCATTTGTTTTATTTCATTTTTAATGAGTTTGGAAATCGTTGTTTGATTTTTTGAATTCTATGTGGGCTATCAGTCTTTTCATTTTAATCCTCGAAAGATTTCATTTCATCTATGGCTGGTGGAGATCGCCATGATTTGAAGCCATGTGTGTTTTTGTTTGTCCTTTTTTTGCGTTCGGGTTCAGAAGAAAAAACGCTTTCCATCTCATGTTTCGTACGAATTTTTCAGTTTGCTCTTATTAATCTTTTTAAGTAGAACTGCAGGTTGGAGAATGGTATATTTTTTTTGATTGTCTAAAATTAATTTCCTTCCATTTTAAAATTCATCAGGCCACAGTGCTCAACGTGAGGAGCTATTATTAAGAATACTGCTAAAATGCCTAATAAAATTCTTAAAGTGCTCAAGACCCCTTGGGGAGCAACATCTAAATACTTTTTTTAACACACACACAACACACCCACACACACACACACACACACACACACTATATATATATATATATATATATAGCTATATATATATATATATATAGATATATATATATATATAAGGCCAGTACTGAAGAAGCTTTTTAAAGCGAAAATTTTTTATTTTACTCCAAGTTTTTTTTTTATTTTACTCCAAGTTTATATATATATATATATATGTGTGTGTGTGTGTGTGTGTGTGTGTGTGTGTGTGTGTGTGTACATATATATTGTGTGTGCGCATACTATTTTCTCTAGATTCATAGTACCCGGTATAACTGTATTGTCATTACAATGTTCTGTGTTAGTCTTGCTTATTTGTTTGTTTATAACTGAAAATGAAAACAAATCTTGTAACTACTATTTTTTTTTTCACTCACTCGTTCAAACTGATTAATACACAAAGATAAACTACCAGATTGTAACGATTGTATTTATTATTCATATTTCACATTTATATATTAGTACATGTACTTGACATGCTCTTGTCAAACTGCCTGTTAAATCCATGTCAAAGGATGAGTGCGTGAGGAAAGAAAGAGTGAAGGAACTGTGGAGTGGAGGGAAGAGAGAGGAGGAATAAAACATATATTAAAAAAAAAAAAAACAAATTCAGGTGGAGTGGGGTGGTGCAGAGTTCATGTGAAAATATGTGGGATACGGGGGATTTTCCTCACCCTCTCCCCTCCTTATGAGTTTACGGAAAAAATAACAAAAACAAAAAGCCCCTTGCTGGTTACTTATTTTGCTCTCAATAAGTTTTGATAGTACGACGCAGTAAGTTAGAAATCTCAAAGAACTTTATGTATGTTCCTTACACACACACACACACACACACACACACACACACGCACGCACGCGCACGCGCTACACACACACACACACACACACACGCACACACACACGCACACGCTAACACACACACACACACACACACACACACGATGTGTTGATCATCTACATGACTGTACAGTGTTCAAAATAAGAAAAGAAGACTTCATTCAAAAGGGGTTTTTGTTTGAATAATCAACATACAAGTTCTTTTCTGATTGTCAAAATGAGGTTTGAATTCGGTCACCACGGCGCTATGTTGTTTCAAATCGAAGATCAATTAAAACATTTTCATTCGTGCTGTGGCTTAATCAGATTCTATATTTAAAAAAAAAAAAAGAAGAAAAAAGAGAAAGAAAAGAAAAAGAAAGAAA
>JADBJO010001563.1:410000-411320 GCA_016801955.1 Conus betulinus | reverse complement strand
TTTGGTTTTGCTTGTCAAGATATAGTCAACAGAGCCAAAATGGCGGGCTGGGTCATAGTATTCTTCATGTTTTGTACACGTTGGAGTGTAACTCGTTCAGTGTTTTTACAAAATTGTTTGATTCACAGGTACAGCCTATTTTACAATATGGTGCCGAAGTATGGGCTTTTTGACAAAAGGTGCCTTCATTGAATCCAATTTATTTCAATTCCTATTTGAAATGCATAAAATATTGGCTCAAGTTAACAAGAATGGATGACGATAGGATACCCTTTAAAGGTTACAGGGTGCTATTGAGTTTAGATGATAAGGGTAAAAGAACATGGGCTGCCCATGTTCGACAGTGTTTGAATTTATATGGATATGGTTTTGTTTGGGATAACCAAGGTGTAAAAAAAAATATCAGAATTTCTGAATTGTTTTTAAACAGAGGATTATAGATTGCAGGTGGCAGGACTGGCATGACCATATGTATAATAGTGATAGATTTGCTCAGTATAAACTCTTTAAATCGACACATAGCTTAGAACCTTACATTGGGATAAAAAAATAGATTTATCAAATGTGCACTGACAAAACAAATTTAGATTTGGCGTGTCTGATGTCGCATGCCATTGCCTCAGGTAT
Organism: Conus betulinus; assembly: GCA_016801955.1. Classification (NCBI taxonomy): domain Eukaryota; kingdom Metazoa; phylum Mollusca; class Gastropoda; order Neogastropoda; family Conidae; genus Conus; species Conus betulinus. Next base: position 410,693 of record JADBJO010001563.1, on the reverse strand, counting down.
AGAAATGTAGTTGAAAATGAACTGATGTGTCGGCTTTGTAACAGAGCAAGAGAAGATGAAATACATTTTTTTTTTGTCCTGCTCTGAGCGATCTTAGAAAAAAATTTATTCAACCAAATATTACACGGAACCATGTAATTTCAGGCTAATTCTCTTGCTGTCAACAAGGAATGAGAACACACTTTGGAATTTAGCTATGTATATTTACGAAGCAAATAAGAGAATTCGGACAGTAATGGCTTAATGTACTCTGCGTTTTTCATATGTACATTTTTTCATGATTATTGTGTTATGTATTAGGAATGTTGTATGATGCATGTATGAAGCCCCTTCAGTATGGGGCTGTGGCCTTAAACTGAAATAAAAACATTCGCATTCGAGCTGAAAACTGACACTGATTGTAATGAGGTGATCCTCTCTCTCTCTGTCTGTCTTGTCTGTCTCTCTCTCCTCTCTCTCTCTCTTTACCTCCCTCTCTCTCTCTGTCTCTCTCTCTCTCTTCTCTCCATCAGGTGACGGGCTGCATGTTGGAAGGCTGGCGACGCTGACAGAAAAGTTCAGAGCTGAAAACTGACACTGATTGTAATGAGCTGATCCTCTCTCTCTCTCTCTCTCTCTCTCTCTCTCTCTCTCTCTCCTCTCTCTCTCTCTCTCTCTCTCTCTCTCGGCCCTTGGTCTTTCTATTTGTTTGTA
>JADBJO010001563.1:400000-405000 GCA_016801955.1 Conus betulinus | reverse complement strand
AGACACACAGACACAGATATACAGATATACATAGACAGGCAGACAGACAGACAGACAGACAGACACACACACAGACACATACACACACAGACACACAGACACACAGACACACACACACACACACACACACACACACACACACACACACACACAAACATACTGCACACACACATACACACATACACACACATACACACACACACACACACACACACACACACACACACACACACAGAGAGAGAGAGAGAGAGAGAGAGAGAGAGAGAGAGAGAGAGAGAGAGAGAGAGAGAGGTATTAACTACTTGTACTTTTATACCATGAAACCCCAGCTTTGAATCATATCCACATGCTAGCTCTACGAACATGTTCATATTCATGTGCAACTTTTATGGACATTGAGCACTTTGAGCTCACCCGGAGGAAAAAAAGTGTTGGACAACCTTTTTTTTTTTTTTTTTTTTTGATTAATTCTATTTCTTATCTTGTTCTTGTCCTACTCCTGCGTGAACAACAAGCATGTCACATGTGACAAGAGATCATTGCAGATGAATTTTTTTTTGTGGCCTGCGTTACATAAAGCAGTTTAATAAAGATAATGCATCACATGCCTCGTTTTATTCACTGTTTTTTTTTTTTTTTTTTTTTTTTTTTTTTTTTTTTTTTTTTTTTTTTTTTTTTTTTTTTTTTTTTTAGCACGCCATATGCATCTCTTCATAGGCCCTTTCCTCCGCTGTCTCAAGCATTCTGCGACCCCATCCTCCCTACCCCCCCTAAACCTCCCCCCCCTACCTCCTTCCCATAGCTTTCTTGCTTTTTTTTCATCACATGTCTCTCTTGCTTGCCAGGTCCCCCGTCTCCCCCACCCTTCCCTCCATAAAAAAGATTACAGCCTTTTTTCTTTACTTTCTATTTTCCTTTCTCGTTTTTTGTCTATTTTGTGTTTTGATTTCTGTCCTTTTCTCTATCTTTATTTTTTACGTTCTATTCTCCTTTCTCATTTTTTGCCTGATTTTTAGTCTTTATTCTCTTCTCTCTCTCTCTCTCTCTCTCTCTCTCTCTCTCTCTCTCTCTCTCTCTCTCTCTCTCTCTCTCTCTCTCTTCTGTTTGTTTCTTTGGTTCCTCTCCTTTCCCTATTTCTTTCCATTTCTGTTTAATTTGCAGAATTGATACAGATCGCTTGTCGTTCCTAACTAGAAATGGATTAGCTGAGCCAGTGCTTACATATGGTGAAATTCTTTGTTGCTCTAGTGTTTATAGGTTTGTTCATGTTTTCGTACTTACAGACGCCTACCTTTGTGCGTTCTGTTAGTTGTGAATGCTTACACGTATCTGTATTCTTGCAATATCCTAATATCCATTACTTTGTTTATCACACCTTCCAAAGCCTCACCAGCACATGTTGTTGTACACTTTGTGTTGAGCTATAATGAATATCCAGTTTTGAGCACATTGTTGCAGTATGTGTTTGTTTGAACTATGAGGAGGTCGCATGTCCTGCACGTTACTGTAAGATGTCTTGTGTTGACCTTTGACACAGTTCCCACGTCCAGCACACCATTACAGTGTGTGTTTGTATTTACCCATGATGAACATCCCATGTCCAGCACGGTATCATTGTGAATCTTTTTGTGTTACCTGTGACCAACGTTCATGTCTAGCGCATCATTGCTGTATGAATTGTGTGTACCTTTGACGAACGTCATAGGTCTAACACGTCACTGCTGTATGAATATGTATGCCAACGATGAACATCCCATGTCTAGGACAACCTTGTTGTATGAATTGTGTACATTTATCATGAACATCATAGTCTTCCAGACTATTACTGTATTAGTTGTGTATACCTATGATGACCAACCCATATCCAGCACATTATGGTTGTTTTATATATAAGATGGACATCTAACTTCAGCAGATTTTTGCACTATGATTTACGTTTACATACGATAAACGTCCGCATTTCAGCAGGTTATTGCTCCGTGCTTTATGTTTACCCATGATGAACATCCCATTTCCACGACATTTTGGCTGTATGGTTTGGTTTTAACTGTCATGTAAATCCCATTTCCGCCATAAAGTTGCGGTATATTTTGCGTTTACCTATGATGAAAACAAAACAAAAAACAGGTCCACCACATTATGAATGTACATTTTGCGTTTACCCGTGGAAGGGGTTTCATTTTCATCACATAGTACATGTCAGTGTTTGTGTTTATTGTGGTTTCATAGCTCAGAAGATTTGGTGTAGAGAATATGGACCAGTCCGCACGCGGTGATGCCTACTTGATAAAACTGGAAAAAAAAAGACAACAACGATACAGATTTTTCTTGTTTGTGAAACCAGCAGACATCCAACCAACCAACCAAACGCTTGTACTGTGGTATGATGACGTGCTTTCTCTGTGGAGGGCAGCTCGAATTTAACGTAGAAAAATCTGTTATCATAATGAATTTCCACAGTATAATTTTACGGTTCAAAAACATAAGTTGTTTTTAGGTGGATGAATAAAGTTGCCCAAAATGCTTCATGTGCACATCATTGCTGCCCCCCCCCACCCCCACCCCCCCTCCAAAATTCCCAAGACCGGTTTTGTTTATTTCAACCTACAGGAAATAAATTAAGATCACTTGCGAAGTTCCAGAACACGATGAACACGATGAACGATTCTACAGCCTGTAGTGAAATATCTCTGGAAACCAGCTCCTGACACAGGCTTTCTTCATCTTCTCGAACCGAGGAAAGTGTTTTTTTTTACGATACGATTCTAGCAATAACAAGCAAGACGAAACTTGCTGTGGACAGTGCTATTCAGTGGTAACAGCAGACAGAAGCTGTACTACGTGAAGCGGACATACTGTGGAGATATCCATTTCCTATGCAGTCTCGCTTTTTTGGGGGGAATCCTCTGTGATCTCTCCAACACCAAGCTAATGCCGAAAGATGAAGAACTAAAGGGAGTCATGGAGAGACGATGATGATGATGATGATGATGGTGATGATGATGATGATGATGATGATGATGATGATGATGATAATGATGATGATGAAAACGGAAACCGGTTTCTCTCTGAAGTGCTGTATGACCTCTCGGTCACTCAAAGTTCGTTACCCTGATGGATGGCAGCTTGTTGTAGACACTGTGAATTGACTGCATTCACCTCCGGCCTTCATCCCAACGAGTACATTAGTGAAGTCACTCCATCCTGCACATTGTTCTGTAATCCACGGGCCCAGTCCATTGTTCTGTAATCCACGGGCCCAGTCCATTGTTCTGTAATCCATGGGTCCTGTCCATTGTTCTGTAATCCACGGGCCCAGTCCACTGTTCTGCAATCCACGGGTCCCGTCCATTGTTCTGTAATCCACGGGTCCTGTCCATTGTTCTGTATGTAATCAACGCACCCTGTACATTACCTGAATTGACACAAAATTTGTACATCAGCTGAACTCTTCCCATTCTGTAAATTAGTTGAATCCACTTGTTATTCAGCAGAATGCACTCCCGGTCTACACTACACTTCAGTGGAATGGCCTATAAAGCACTGCAAGTCAATAGAATGCAATACAGTGCCATCCAACACATACCATACAATACGATGTAATACCATACAAACCAGGACAAGACAAGACCAGACCAGACCAGACCAGACCCAGACTGGACAGAACAAGACAAGGCAAGGCAAGACAAGACAGACAAGACAAGACAAGACAAGACAAGACAAGACAAGACAAGACAAGACAAGACGTATTACCTGAATTCACGGAAGCCGCTGTATCTTTTTTTTTTTTTTAATATAGGTCCAGTATAGCTCAACAGAAGTGATTATTTAGTTCTCTGCGCTTTTCTCAGTAACAGATCAGTTGTTTTCGAAGCGTAACGTCTGACTCTGAATTAATTATGTAACAGCTGAACGATACCACAGGCTCCTGTTTATGATTTATTTCATTGTTACAGTTTACTGTTTATAACATGCTCGTGTTGATAATGATGTGATCTTGATATAGTGTCTCATATACACAGTGCTCTGTTTATCATCCGTGGTCGCATTTGCAGTTTACTGATTATAATTCAATTTCGTCTTCAGGTCTTTCAGGTGTAATGTCCTCAACTGCTGGACCAACCAGCCGGGCACAATCCTGTGCCAGCCTTGGAAGCCTGCACCGTGTTCACTTAGGGTTCAGGCACTCACAGGCGTTCCATTCAAGGGACACACCTGCTTTCTGGCAGATTACCTTGTGAGACCAAAGACTGCGATATAACAGAACCTTCGTGGAAGAAGAATTCGAAAGAAGAAGAAGAAGCATTCGACGAATTCGACGAATCGACTAATTCGAAGAAGAAGAATTCGAATTCGAAGAAAGAAAAAGAATTCGAAGAAGAAGAAGAAGAAAGAATTCGAAGAAGAAGAAGAAGAAGAAGAAGAAGAAGAAGAAGAAGAAGAAGAAGAAGAAGAATTCGAAAGAATAAAGAAGAAGAAGAAGAAGAAGAAGAAGAAGAATACGAAGAAGAAGAAGAAGAAGAACGAAGAATACGAAGAATACGAAGAATACGAAGAAGAAGAAGAAGAAGAAGAAAGAAGAAGAAGAAGAAGAAGAAGAGAAAGAATGTATACACAACCTAATCTGCCAACACCTTCTTTCCTGATCCTATCAAAATATTTAATTTTTCGAGGAAAGCCGATGATGGAGCTGAAACAAGATTAACAACAAAAAAAGAGATATCAACATCTTCTTAAATAAACAGAAAAAAAACATGAATATAGAAAAAGACAGAAAGGCAACAAAAGAGTAATTCCATCTTGGCTGTTACCAGGGATTGATCCTTCCCTGTAGACGGAAAATGCATGGAAGAGAGAGAGAGAGAGAGAGAGAGAGAGAGAGAGAGAGAGAGAGAGAGAGAGAGAGAGAGAGAGAGAGAGAGAGAGATTGTATCTATGGAGTGAGGGTGGGAGATTAGGATGAAGCTGAGAGATGAAAGGGGAAAGCGGGAGTGGGGGCG
>JADBJO010001563.1:380000-382500 GCA_016801955.1 Conus betulinus | reverse complement strand
GTATATCCACAAACACTGTACCATTTCAGGACATCAAGATGCTTCCAGTGTAAGAAAAACTGCAACAGAAACAAAAAACGTGAACAGAGCCGATCGTGATTGTTATGTTGAGGTCAGGTGTGTCCGGAACACGTCCGTAATTTAAAGTTCTTTCGGACGATGAATTTTATGCACTTGAAAAATCGTGATTTAATTTAGGAAATTGATGATATCACTTTAAAACATATTCGCATGGCGCAGTTTTGGTGGCAAATAACCCACGTTTTATACACTCAGACATGTTTAAGTTAACTAGCAGGCCAATTTCCCAAGTATTACGCAATACTTAGTGTGCAATGCAAAGTACAGAAAATTGGGGCCACCGACCGGCAAATGGTCAAGCCATTTTATTTTCAATTCCATTGACCACAGGAACCATGTCAAGTCTAATCTGCATAAAGATGACAGTGAAGAATAAACAGTAAACGCGCGCATAACATCTTTCGCACATAACATCTTTCGCACATAACATCTTGCACACACTTAAAATCCCATCATCAACTTTCGCAGACGGGCAGAAAAGGCCAGTTTGGCCGTTGGTATGGATGACACGTTACACATGGCATGCACCCTGCTCAAGAAATGGAAAGAATGAAGGAAGCAAGGAAACTGAGTGAACGATATTGAACGATGTTGACTGGATTATACGAGAAACGACTGCATGAAGCGCCAGCTGGCAGCTGTACAGTCGGCACAACCCAGGTAGGCAGCCCGTTGTGTAAACGAATGTGGATTGTAAAGCGCTTAGAGCTTGGTCTCTAGCTGAGAATAGCGCTGATAAGTAATCATGATATTGATAACAACTGATATAATAATAATAATATAATAACAATAATAATAATAATAGTAATAATAATAGTAATGATCATCATCATCATAATAATAATAATCATAATAATATAATAATAATAACAACAATAATAATACTGATGATGATACTGCTTATACTACTACTAATAATAAACAACTGAACCTGTCATAAAGCTCATAGATTATTCTGTAGCGAATTACGCTTACACCACAAACACAGCCAGACGTTTCATTCGAGAGAAAAAGGACTGGCTGCTTGTTTTCGCGCTTAAAAGATAACCTTCACGGGGCCGCGCAGGTCATGCAAAGAGAGAAGCAAAGATGGGAGGGCTGGGTGAATTTCCCTAACGAACAGGCCGGGGTTGAATTCAGCTAATTTGCAGGCTGATTACAGGCTCCCTGTCAAAGAGCTTCCCATCATTGGGGAGTCTGTCTGTGAGTGGCGTCCTGGTGGGCACACAGCCTTCACAAAGGAACCAGCGTCCGCTGTCTTAATCATCTGTCTTACATCATGTCTTCTCTTTTCTCTCCCTCTTCCCTCCCTCTCTCTTTCTCTCTCCTCTCTCTCTCTCTCTCTCTCTCTCTCTCTCTCTCTCTCTCTCTCTTCTTCTTTCAGCATCAACCAAACCTGCATTCATCACACAATCATCAGCAGAATAAAGAGCGCCGGAATATTCCCCGTTTTTTTTCAGGCATCACGATTCAAAAGACAGATTTTCATTTGTTTTTCACACGAACCTTTTATCTGTTCCTGCACACTAATTCAGCGACAGCGAGGTCTCCATCATGAGCCTGCTGACAAAATAAGATGGCCAAAGAAATCATGTTCAACTGAAAGAAAAGTGTGTCAACAACATTTTCTCGAAACTAATTCAACACAAGTGGCACGTTTCAAAAAACTTGTACTGCATTGGCAGCAGCATTTCCCTGTCTAGAGGAATAGACAATTTAATTCTCTTGGAGGGAGGGGGGGGGGGGGGGGGGGGGGGAGGGGAGGCAGTGGGGTAAATTAAGGGTGTGAGCAGATTAAACATGTTGACAAGCTTTAATTTTTCCAGTCTGAAAGAAAATCTGCCGGATCAAAGAGCAGCAGCAGTAGCAGCATCAGGAAGAGATGGAAGAGTGGCAGAAATATTAGCAGTGTAGTTGTTGTCCCAGTATTAAATTAAGACGTACACTCGCTCACGATTCAGCAACTTCACGATGCATACAGATCAGACTTTCCTTCCACTGTGTCAGATTGAACAGCTGAAACGAACAAACTAAAGGTTTATCAGGTCAGAGCATCATTCCTATAAAAACAGCTGTGGAGACTTGTGTTTGGTGTAGACACATGACGAACAGGTAACCTGCCTTTAAATCACAGCAGTGCTGCGTCTACTCTGGTCCGTGTGTGTGTTACGGCGAATCGCCATCCATAGCACATTGCTGATTGCTGATTCTGAGACTTGTACTGGACGATCATCGATGTTTAGTTTACGAAGCTGGAAGGGACGACGGGGTGGGGGGGAAGGACTGCAGTGTATTTAGGTTTTTTTTTTGAGGTTTTATTTCCCATTCTTTTTTTTAAATTTCGTATATTCTGTGTTTCATTTTTTTTTGTTACATTTGCACACTTTTCACACTGTCTTTTTTGTTTCACATGCACTCG
>JADBJO010001563.1:365000-377500 GCA_016801955.1 Conus betulinus | reverse complement strand
CGTAAGACTACAAAAGCCATATCGGGTCTGTTATGCAAAAATTAAAGGGATCACAAACGGTGAATGGAACCACTCACAAAACCAATACACAGTTCTGTGGTGAATTCCGCGTTACGCCTCAGAAAACAGTCAGATGTTAGGATCAGATAAAATTGCGGGCTGCTTCTTCAAAACGAAAACCATCGGACTGCGTTGCGTTGAAGAGAGAAGCAAAGATGGGCGGTTGAAGTGAATTCCCCTGATTTACAGGCCAATCACAGGCTCCTTTTCACACAGCTCGCCTTCATTAGGGAGTCTGTCTGTCAGTGGCGTCCTGCTGGGCACACAGCCCTTAGCAAAGGAACCAGCGTCCTTTGGCTTCATCGTCATCTCTCTGTGATGTCTCTTTCTCTCTCTCTCTCTTTAGCATCCGCCAGGCCCCCGTCATTATAGAGAATACGTTAAAGAAAAAGCAACACTAGAACAGTTCCACTTTCCCTGGCACCCCACCACATTAGAGACAGATTTCTTTTCGTTACGCTCATGAGGCCACAATCTTATTCTATTACCGCACACCTTTTCCAGAACTGCCAGTTGTCTGCTATACCCCTGTTGACAAAGGAGCTTAGTGGAAAATATCATTCCAGTTAATTTAGTTCAAGGGAAAAAAAAAAAAAAAAAGGAGATATGCGTCATACACAAGCTCTTTCACAACCACAAATACAAGCGGCAGGTTTCACACTTGCACTGAATTTATGTCATTTGACAGAGAGCAACATCCTTTGCTGTGTCGGATGAAAAGACCAGTCCTGAGAGGGGGGAGGTAGTAAAGGGCTGAGCGAAGGGTTGTAGTAGTGAAACACGTTGACACACTTCATGTCATCCAGTCCAAAAGTAGATCTTTACAATAACGGTCCCTCTCTTGGCGGATCTATTACCTCATTCAAACACCAACTACCATTAGCGTTATACCACACAGTTTATATCAGCAGTAAAACTATGTAAAACAGCGTCGGGAAGAGAAAGAAGACGAGGAGTGGCAGAAACAGTGTTAGCATTATTGCTGTTGTCCCCAAATTAAAATTAACACTCGCTCAATTATGCAACCGTGACATGCTCCTCCCCCCCCCCCCCCCCCCCCCCTATCCTCTACCTCCCAATAGGTCAAACCAAATAGGTCCATCAAAACTACTGTACGTATCTGTATGAATGTGGACGCTTGAAAAACAGGGAAACATGAACACAGGGACAGTTCTCTTGAGTCCTAACAGGAACCGAGCGGAACTAATTCAATGGCAGTGCCGTGTCTTCTCTGGAGCGGTGTCTGAAGGCGACCCCCATTGACAACCCTGTATTCATTGCTGACTCTAGGACCGACACTGAACAATTTTGAGTGCTTATGGGAGGATGCATATTTTCAAAACTTTCTGTGACGCTATGTTTTTCATGTTGTGCATTTTGTCTCAGTTTCTGTAGCGGTGCTATGCCCCTTCAATTTTCACTTCTGTTGTATTTTGATAGACAGACAGACAGATAGTTACATAAATAGACAGATTGACACAGATCTCTCTCTCTCTCTCTCTCTCTCTCTCTCTTTCGTTCTCTCTCTCTCTCGTACGCACAGAGAGAGAGAGAGGAGAGAGGAGAGATGAGGAGAGAGAGAGTAGAGAGAGAGAGAGAGAGAGAGAGAGAGAGAGAGAGAGAGAGAGAGAGTAAAAACATTTACTTTGTATCATAGATATGCAAACCGTGGGCTGATGGACAGACTGTCATCTTTTCCCTTGAAAGCTGCAGACATTCAGAAAACTGCTGTCTACACTCCTTCTGGGTAAATATTCTGACAAAACCACACCGTGCTCGTAGTTTTAATGTTTTCTGTATTTCTTCCTTCACTTGCCACTGCTTTTCTATTTTCATGTTTTGGATCATAAAGGAAAAAAGCGTGTTCATGAGCACGTGTGCATGCGCATGCGTACGCGTGCACGGGTGCGTTGCGCGCATGCGTACATGTGTGTGTGTGTGTGTGTGTGTGTGTGTGTGTGTGTGTGTGTGTGTGTGTGTGTGTGTGTGTGCTTATTAAACCTATGTCTTCTACATTCTCTGCTTCATCTGCATCCTGCTTCGTCTGATCCTAAGTTCTTTCCTCCCTTTCCGACGTCCAAATCTCGTGACAATTTACATAGCCTTTATGTTCTGGCATTTTGATCAATGAAATTCAACAGAATTGATGAGAAAAAGCAACGCTTTCTGTATGGCATAGTGCAATAACAATTGACCACCTGAACAAATTCAGAGGCAATCTTAACATCATCAGAGTGAGTGCAATCTGATTCCTTTATTCCTTCTAAATCTTAAGACGTATATTGCGCAGGTGCCATTGCAAAGCCGTCATAACAGAGCTTGCCTCTTCAGTTAAGTCTAGAAAATAACTCGCGTTTTGTTCGCTTACCATCTACTTTGTACTGACACAGCACTATGGTTCTATAGTATAGTATAGTTCTATGATGTCTCTGATGTGGCACCGACTGACTGAGTGTGTTTTCCTTTCTGATGACCTTTACCCAGGATTGACCTGGATCCCTTGTCCCTGAAATACCAAGGGAGAGGCAGAACAGGACGGGGGATGTCTGAAGATTTGACAGAATTACTTATCATGGTCAGGTTCATGCTGAACAATTAAGTAGTGGGAGAAAACAAGCGCAGGCTAACAATTGTCATGGTCATGTTCATCTTAGGATCTGTGTTCAGTTCGTAGCGCACCCTGTGTTGAGTTTACAGTTCAGCATGAATGTTAAACAAAGTGGGATGGATTTACCGTAGAATCTCGATACAGTATGAAGCACTCCCGCCCCATTAGAAATCAATACGTGGTGTAAAGGATTCATTTTGGTACGTTTTCATGTGACCTTTCCATGCACTACAAACGTAATGGTGTATAACATACATAGCAAAACTAAACGGACCTAAATGGTTCTCATGTGTGTTCATGCATTTTCACGAAAAACCGATTCGTGCAGAACTGTTTTTAACCGTTTTGGACTGAGACTACCTCGCCATGTAATCTGAGGCGATCAGCGTTCTAGCTGTGCATACGGCACTGCAGTGTCTGGGATTTGTCTGGAATTTACTTCCCCGCGACCAGCGGCAGGGTTTCCTGCTGATTTGCACATAGTATGATGCCGTGAGACACGATGGCAGCTGGAGTGATCACGAAACAAATGTATTTATTCATGTCACGATGTCGCTTCCTTGTTTGAATTCCTCGTCTCAAAAGCCAGACGTAAAAAAAAAAAAAACAACACATGGTGTGGTTTAAAGTGCTGCCGTCTTGCGGGGAGACCGATGTCGACCTTTCTGCCGCATTACTTACGTATTTTGCGTCCAAGAGAGTGTCTGTGCTCTCCTGTCTGGCATGTATAAAAGGGTTGCAAATGGAACTGAAACTTGAGCGGTTCCAACCGTTTGGATAATGGATTCAAGTATACATCGCCCAACATTTACATGTTAGAAATGCTGCCACAAGCTCCCTGAGGCGACTAGTACCGGCACTTATTCTCGGTACACATGAACTGGTTAGTGACCTCTTCGTCTTGTGAAAGCATCAGCAAGTTATCTAAACAGAAACAATAGAGCTAGTGTATTTCAGGAACCCGCTGTGGCCCTCTGCATGCTTTTCCTGATGCTTGTATACCAGCTTTCCAGGCATGCTGAAGATGGAACAGATCAGGCATTTTCAGGCTGTGTTGACAAGCCTGGATCGACGCCAGTGAGTAACGGTTTTCTGTCTGTTCTGACCTGGCTGACCCTTCCTGCACCTATTGTCGGTCAGCATACCTTCCAAACAGCTGTCCAGATCTGATGACTGACGGCAAGAATTCCAATCACGGCGGTCAGTCAATACAAGACAAGCGGAGAAAACTAAGGCATGAGAAGTAAGAGTTGAGTAGAATTGTTGATATCAGTTTGCTGCTTTGTGGGAGGCATCAAGATAAAGGAAGATAAGAATGGAAAAGGTTATTTTTGACAGTTATGTGACTCGTGCTTGCTTTGAAGAGAGAGAGAGAGAGAGAGAGAGAGAGAGAGAGAGAGAGAGAGAGAGAGAGAGATCTTGTTGAAGCACCATAACCTGGCATACGGGTGGGTTGACGTTGGCAGCATACTTTGAATGTGTTCAGATCTGAATTGAGAGATGGCAGTTGAAAGAAATAACTAATCTTCCATGTGCACATTTGTTTGTAATTGCAGACTCCTATATTCCCGTAAGACATTCATCATAACACACAGGTCCATGGATACAGGTTTCCCTCTCTTTCTCTCATTCACACCAGCACACACACACACACACACACACACACACACTGCACACACACACACACACACACACACATAGATCCACAATATGGCGGACACACACAGTGGCTAGCTTAAACACCTGCGGCAGTTTGTTGTGAGTTGTTAGGGAACATGAAGTCAAGAGCCTTCAGAAAGTTAGCGGCGCCTAAATCAACAGGCCTGCGACCGTGGCGTATGTCGACTTTACTAGGAAATGCTCGTCGCCAGCAGAACTGTGCCGAAACAGTCGAGCAGCGAGACGACACTCCGTTACTGGCGCTAACCATGCCTACAGCTGCCCAAGCAACATCAGCTCAGCGTCATTCAACGGAGTCATCTACAACAACAAATGAGGTCGGTGAAGAAAATTACGCTCTTGGCATGAAATTATCTCTAGAAGATCGCATCAAATCATTGGAAAATGCCGTTTTAGCTCAAACGAAGATCCTAGAGAAAATAGCCAAACCCCACGTTTCCATGACAACAACAGCTACACAAACAGAAATATGTCCCACAGACACAACATCGTATGCTGAAGTGGTCAAAAAACCCCACCTGCGAACACATCGATGGATAACAGAGAACTTTTTGCTCAAGAAAAAGTCGCAAATACAGGAGCAAAAACAGTTATTTGTGAAAAGAACATCAAAACAGAACATGACGTCAGACCTACTAATCGAAATGATGCAAAGATTTAAAAAATGACGTCAAATCACGTCGTGACGATGTTTGTCAAAACAAGAAGAAAACGAAAGCAAAAGAAGAGAAAAAACTACCCTACCGAAGGTTCTGGTGATCCATGACTCGGTTGCCAACGGCGTGGACGACAGGAGACTTGGAAATTCGTACGATTTGAATGCGACACGTCAAAGAAGCTATAAGGTAAAGGGACTAGAGCAACGTCTTCAAGAACTTGACGATGCCGAGGAGAAACCTGATGCAGTGGTAATACACTGCTGCATTAACGATCTAAAGACTTCTGCTGCAGAAGATATCAGCACATCGTTTGTGCAGATCCTAAAAACCGCAGCTAAAAAGCACACTAAAGTTAAGTTCGCGGTCAGCAGCAAACTGACTCCAGTCAGAGACAAGAAACTCGATATAAAACGTGTTCTGTTTAATGCAAAAGTCAATTCTGAGTTGTTTGAGGTGGAGAACATTTCATTTATTCAAAAAATAACAACATCAGAATGGCAGCATCTTCGAGACGAGGTGCATCTGACAAAGAGAGGCTCCAGTCTGCTGGCGGGGAACATTGGACGACACACGAGGGCCTTGCTGTGGGAGATCCCCAAGAGACCTGCCCGTCCTTCACGTCGCCATTGGTACCACGACCATCCTGGCCCACATCCTCCCAGCTGGCACAACCGGTTCTACACTCTGGAGGACTGGAACTTTTATTAGTCAACTCACACCTACTGCCGCCATGTTTTTTAATGTGACACTGCTGCTGCTGGGTTACCTCTGTCCATTTTGTCTTTAGTCTTTAAACATATGTCACTAGGGAATGATTTTAACGTTTTTCAGTGGAACTGCAGATCAATTAACACAAACAATGAACATCTAGTACAACACTTAGCCCATCATCAATACCATGTTTTAAGTCTTCAGTCATTGAATGTTAAGAAAGAAAAGCTGCCCCAACTGGACAATTACTATTTTCCCTCCTATCATCCAAAAGATAGACACTAACGAGAAAATTATACTGCCATTTATGTGCATGAAGGAGTAAATTACACTCTGTGCCCAAATCCAGTTCCATCAGTATTACTTAGTATACATTCTTGTGCAGTGACGGTAAAGTTTGATAACACTTTATTAACCGTCATATCTGTGTATTTACCAAAGGGTCCAGATGATAATAATACAGAATGGATTCGTACGATTCAAGCGGACAAGGGAAAAAAGGTACTAATAACAGAGATTTTAATGCGCATTCACCATTTTGGGAGAAGAACTGTGAAAACATTACTAGCAACCGTTTCATTGAGAATATTGTTGATTCATCATTGTATCTTCTGAATGACGGTAGAATAACGCGAATCCCTGATAATCCTTATCATAGAGCAACAGCCATCGATCTAACTCTTGTTTCTCCAGATCTGGCGCCAATTTGTAAATGGGATTCTTTAAATGATAGCCTTAATAGTGATCATATTCCTGTTATTACTAGCTTTGAACTCTCTAGCACAAAAAACAAGGATCTAACAGAGGATAAAATCCCGAAGTATAATTACAAACATGCTGACTGGGACAAGTTTTCAGAACTTTTATCAACATTTCATGTTGAAGACGTCAATGATAAAGACATCAATGAATTGTATTCTATATTTACTGATGCAGTCCTAAGTGCTGCTAATCAATCAATTCCCATGTCTAAAACAAAGAAATCATATAAACATTCTGGCAATATTTGGGTGGAACGATGATTGTGAAAAGGCCAAAGCTGAAAAATGGATAAAATTTGAAAATTACTTAAAGGATAATTCGATTCCTAATCACCAAGAATCCAAAAAAGCAAAAAAACAAAGCAAATAGAGTTAATGCACAAGCAAAAAGACAATATTGGTAATTATTTTGTGCTAATGAAGTATATAACTATAAAGATACGCAAAAGGTATGGGAAAAAAATGAAAACCATACCAGCCACCGTGGCAAAGTGGTTAGCGTCGCGGACTCCCAGCTGGGAGGTCGTGGTGGGTTCGAATCCCATCAGAGTCTGTGGGTTTTTCCTGCCCCGACCGGCTCTACCCAGAGTTGAGTTTTGCTGCGGACTCAGTTGGGAAGACTGGGACCACACAGTCGAGTTTCATCCACTTAATGGATGCGTTTCTGAGAGTGTTGCTCAAATTTCCTGACCAACACTGCAGGTGCCTGTATCTCTCGGGCCTGGTTGACGCCGGGATATATTATGAAAGGAAGCGTAGAGTACAGCCCTGTCATGTAGTCTCAGACCGAAAGAAATCCGCAGCATCATCTTAATCATCCTCATTCTCATCGATCGATCAGCATAAAAAAAAAAAAAAATGTCTCAAGTTCTGTGGCCCTTCATGCCCTGCTCTCATGGTGACCTCAATTTCGATGTCCTCCTCCACGTCTGTGGCCTTGGTTTGGTTCCGTCGGGGTCACCGGTATCGGTGAGTCCATGGGGGCTGTCGTTGGACGGACGTGGTGGCGCCCTCCGGAGGGAGAGCTCACTCACGCCCGGCTCCGCGACTAAGCAATTATTGTCGTCAGTAGGGGGCTTAGTAGGTGGTGTCCTGCGTATTAGATCAGAACAGGCGCCACTGAACACCACCGAAGTGACTCGGCAGCAGTGCAGTGTCTCCTCCGGTGGGTTGCCTCTTGACGACTTGACATTGACTGCTCCCTGTGGATTGCCGGTGCCGTGGCTGCGGCGGGGACCAGCCGGGCTGTGGCTGTGGACGGGATGTCGGAATGAGCGGCGTGGGTACACTGCCTCTGAGGTGGCGCAGAAGTTGGGACAGCAAAAAAAAAAAAAAAAAAAAAAATGAAAACCATGAAGAATGGGATTAACTTACCCCAATGCCCAATCAAACTGGAGAGTTCAGATATACCCTCTAATCAGGAGAAAGCAGAAGCATTTGCTGATTTGTATGCAAATTGCAGTAGAATTACTGGACTATCAACTGAAAGTAGACAATACAGAAAAAAGGAGGAGGAAAGTAATATTACATCAGATCATAGTTTTATTAAACCTCTATTTAAAAGCTATGTAAATTCAAATATAACACTCGATGAAGTAATTGAATGTATTTCACATATGGGCAAAAATAAGACATCTGTAGGACTAGATGGGATATCTTATGAATTGTTAAAAGCATTTACCACAAAATGTAGTTCAATTTTTACATTCTTTGATACAGAAATGCTGGTCTAACGGTGAAATGCCTCTTATCTGGAAACACTCAATCGTTATCCCTATACACAAGCAAGGAAAACCTCGACTGATAAAAAACAGTTATCGACCCATCTCCTTAACATCTCATGTATGCAAGTTAATGGAAAAAATAGTGTCAAGTAGACTAGTTCATTTCTGCGAAAAACAAAACATTATTCCAAAAAATCAAGCCGCTTTTCGAAAAGACCGCTCCACTACTGAACATTTAGTCAAGCTTACGACACAAATTAAACAGCAGTTTGGCAGACGGAAAAATATTCTAGCAACCTTTTTTGATGTGAAAAAAGCTTACGATCAAGTATGGCATTACCGATTACTCCAAAAACTTCAAAACTACAATATAGATAGTAAAATGTATAACTATATACAACATTTTTTATCACAACGTTATATACAGGTAAGAGTTGGAAGCACATATTCTAAGTCCAGAGAACTTCAGATGGGTCTTCCACAAGGCTCGGTTATCTCACCTATTTTATTCAATATACTCATAGCAGATCTTCCAAATAATCTATCAAAAGATACAGTTTTAGCCCAGTATGCAGATGATATATGCATGTGGATGAAGGTGACAATGAAGCGTAAAACGCCAATCAGAGCACTTAACTATACCAAAAAAGTGTACCAACGCGAACTAAATAAAATCGATATATTTATGAAGGAAAAATGGACTTTCTTTATCATTAGAGAAAACACATATGGTACTTTTCAATTCGGGGCATTACCCAGAAAAAACTGCCTGATTTCACTATGGGTGGCACTGTCATTGATTATTCGCAAAGCGTAAGGTTTCTAGGTGTTTATTTATCATCCAAACTTACGTGGAATCAACATACAGACTATGTATTAAATAAAGCCAGAAAAGCTTTAAATTTTCTCAAAATTATTAGTAAACAGCGATGGGGTCAAGACACAAAAGCACTTTTATGTCTTGCTAATTCCTTAGTTCGTTCGCGTTTAACCTACGGCCAGGAATCTTTTTTTTTAGTGCACCAAAAACATTTATAAACAAAACTACAAAGTATAGAGTGTAAAGCCTTTAAACTGACACTAGGAGTGCCGACTCATGCTTGCAATCTTGGATCATATAAAGAAGCAGGAGTTCTTCCTCTTGATGAACATAGGAAAATCTCTGCAGCTAAGTTTGTATTAAAATCCTTTGCACATAACTCATTCTGCAATGAAGAAACAAAGTTAAATTCTAAGCATGACTTTGTTAACAGGGCTAAGACAATACATTGTTTGCAACCAATTAATTCGTTTGTCTCCGACATGATTGATTCTACAGAATTAAAAAGTAAAAAAATATCAGTTAAGCCATTTTTTTTACCTGTACCATCTTGGGAACAAATTAAACCTACTTTTGACATTGATCATACAGAATTGAGCAAAAGTCAATCTCCAAACGTTCTGAAAAATTTAGTTAATGATTTACTGCGGAGTTGTTAGCTATTTTGATGGCTTTACACAACATATTGAAGAGTTACGTATAGTTGTAACATATTACTCTGTGTAGATTCCAAATCGGCATTACAAGCTATCAAAGATCAAAATGCCCAAAAACGTCTTGAAATGATACTAGAAATCAGACATGTAATTCATCAGTTTTACTGGGTTCCTTCCCATTGCGGAATATATGCTAATGAACTGGTTGATAGAGCAGCTAAAAGTGCAGGACGTAATACTGAAGGGGCAACTCTAATTAACATAAATCTAGATCTGCACGAGTATTATAATCACATTGAAAAACTAGCAAAAGATACGTTTGATAACATGTTGAAGACATCAGATAGCCATTATTCACACAATTGTATAAAAAGCGTCAGCACAATAAATTCCAAATTAATTTTTAAATCACATATCTGATACAAGTTCAAGACATATTAGTTCTCTGATGTTCAAAATTCGTTTAAATGCTTTTTTAAAACAAAATTTTCTAAAGATATTAAATGTGTATGTGGAAATCAAATCTCCATCAGTCACCTGATTTTACACTGTCCGGGTATCAAAGAATTAATGACGAAAACTACAGGGGATTTACTGACTCGTCAAATACCATTAACTGTTCAGGAAGTGTTAAATGACTTCCATCTTCTTAAATGTTTCTCAGAAGTTTTACACCTTAGTCCTATTGGTCTTTTCCTTTGAATAGTTAATTTATTGTTGGATTCAATTGTTGTTATATAATATCTTCTGTTAATTGTTAAGTCACGTTTGATATAGATAGTAAACTTCATTTCCTTTCTACTAATTCTATCATTTTCAACAATTCATATCCCATATAAAGCTTGATCATTATATAGAATTGTAGGTGTAGGCATATAGGAAAACATATAATTTTTTACTACACACACTCTCTAAAACAATATTAACGCATGCCGTTCTGGTCTGTGTTCCAGCCTTCTTTCTTTTTTTTTCTATTTTCTTTCGTTTTTCGGTTCCTGTCGTGACTGTAACTGTTATGGCTCGTCAGTTGTTATTGAAATATCACATAGTTTAAGGGGGGGAAATGCGCGAACGAGCACGCTCTTATGTGTATACGCGTGTGTATGTTCATAAAGCGTGTGTGAGCGCGCGTTTTTGTGAGTGTGTGTGTGTGTTCGCGTGCGCGCGCGCGGCGTGTGTGTGTGTGTGTGTGTGTGTGTGTGTGTGTGTGTGTGTGTGTGTGCGTGCGTGCGTGCGTGCGTGTGTGTGTGTGTGTGTGTGTGTGTGTGTGGTGGTGTACCTTATGTGTTTGTGTGTGTGTGTGTGTGTGTGTGTGTGTGTGTGTGTGAGAGAGAGAGAGAGAGAGAGAGAGAGAGAGAGAATCTCACACGTGGAGGAATAAGAATCTAACACGATCAAAACATCTGAACATTCGAATAGCAGAGAGAAAAAGAAAAAAACAAGTCCATGTAATCCATCTATCGTTCTTGAGAGACCTGACGATGATAAGCACATTAGATGTAAAAATGAGAAAGATGAAGAGACCCTCAGCTGGCTTAGAGCACAGTGATAAGGGTCAGTATGGCGTTCACAATTCAATTGCCATCTTCACTGCCCCTCTTCGTGCATTGTCATTCTGAGGGTGTAGTGTAGTGTAAGATAAATCTCCACCGCCACTAACCTGAATTTGTTATCCCCGTCCGCCATATCACCTACAACGTGCGTTGTCATTGACCTGTACGTAACTGAAGGAAGTGCAGAGATTCTTTGGATAGTCCACCAGAAACATCACATTTTCTTCGGGGGGGCGCTTGCATCCTTCAAGACCCATGCCGAATCCCTGGAAGGGGATCAGAAGCATAGGCATGAAGCTCCCATCCTGAAAGAAACCGTTGTTCTATCGTCTGGCCTGGACACGTATTTCGGAGCTGTAGCTCCTCTTCACAACAGGCTCAGCAAACTGACAGAAAATGTACAGGGGCCACTGAGACTGAACAAATAAAACACACAATCATCAAAAAGAAAGATGGCCGGAATCGTTCGATTTCCAATCATATCTGTTTGGTGTTTCCTTGAGGCCAGCACAAAATATTGTTTTGATTTGTAACACTGAGTGTCAAAAAAAAAGTTGGATGTCAGATGCCAAAGCTAAAAAGAAAGAAGAAAAACAAAAATAGTCAAGGCATACGTTGTTGGTGTAGTTGTCATAGTTGTTGTTGTTGTTGCTGCTGCTGCTGCTGCTGCTGCTGTTATCACTATTCTTGTTGCTTTTAGAGTGTGTGGTTTCAAATCAAAGTGAATGAGCCCTCCAAGGCTGCACTCGCTGTTTGCAGACACGTGTGTTGAGATTGGGTGAATACAGAATGCTGACTGATGCAGGCTGTTTGCAGACACGTGTGTTGAGATTGGGTGAATACAGAATGCTGACTGATGCAGGCTGTTTGCAGACACGTGTGTTGAGATTGGGTGAATACAGAATGCTGACTGATGCAGGCTGTTTGCAGACACGTGTGTTGAGACTGGGTGAATACAGAATGCTGACTGATGCAGGCTGTTTGCAGACACGTGTGTTGAGATTGGGTGAATACAGAATGCTGACTGATGCAGGCTGTTTGCAGACACGTGTGTTGAGACTGGGTGAATACAGAATGCTGACTGATGCAGGCTGTTTGCAGACACGTGTGTTGAGACTGGGTGAATACAGAATGCTGACTGATGCAGGCTGTTTGCAGACACGTGTGTTGAGACTGGGTGAATACAGAATGCTGACTGATGCAGGCTGTTTGCAGACACGTGTGTTGAGACTGGGTGAATACAGAATGCTGACTGATGCAGGCTGTTT
>JADBJO010001563.1:355000-362500 GCA_016801955.1 Conus betulinus | reverse complement strand
TCTCTGTCCTCTCTCTCTCTCTCTCTCTCTCTCTCTCTCTCTCTCTCTCTCGAGAGAGAGAGAGAGAGAGAGAGAGAGATTGCACGTGTATGTGCGCGCGCACGCTCGCGCATTTGCGTCTCTCTCTCTCTCTCTCTCTCTCTCTCTCTCTCTCTCTCTCTCTCTCTCTCTCTTCTCTCTCTCTCTTCTTTGTCTTTCACTTGAGCAATTTATGTCCATCAATATTAAGAAAAGTAGTGTGTGATCATGCATTTTGTTTTAAAACTTTTGTGCCAGGAAATTACTGCTGCACGCACATTGTATTGTTCTCACAAAATCAATCATTGTTCAACTCCATTTGTTTCCATGAAACCCCTTATTCTTATCAGTATCTACAAAAAAAACACCCAGGACGTCCAATGAAATCGCTGTCTTAGTGATAAAAACTATGTCTGCTATGTCCATACATCATGGTTAAACAATCGGTTTTTTTTGGTCCCATTAACCTTACAAACTCCTCAAAATTCAACGAAATTCATGGTTCCAATACGAGACAATACCTATTTAACATAATTTTTACTACTACAGAATACAATCAATAGCCCGTTCAATTCCATCCAAATAGGGACTCTTCCAGGGAAAAAAAACTCTCTTCACACATTTCACAGCCAGTCGTTTCCCTTAAAGCTGTTCACAGGACAATTTTGAAGCGTACCTACATGATCTATTTTTGCTGTGCATGGTTCAGTGCTATCATATATGCGTTATGCACATGGCTCCATGCCACTGAGTGACCAAACACACAAATACCTAACCAACTGAGTAAGTAAGATAAAGACCATAACAACGACGGAGGTTTTAAAAGGTTGTTGTTGACACAGTTGCTGAAGACTGTTTTGCCCAGCTGCCTCACCATCATTAAGCCAGCATCACTTTAGTTCACAAACAGCTGCTTGATGTACTGGATTACAGCCGAACAGAAAGAAAGATTTGTTTTCAAACAACTTTTACGATCTTCATTTTCGTCGATACAGGAAACTCCCCATGGCGTGAGGTTTCTGTGAAAAGGTTTTATGAAAGAGAGTTCATATTCTTTTGAGTGTGACCACAGGTTTTGCATAATCCTTCTCAGCCAAACTTATTCTCATCAGTCTGAAATTCCACGCAGGCTGAGAGCATGTCAATGTGGAAACATGTACACTTGGTGGCTTGCCAAATCTCTTTCCACCCCTATCTCTCTTCTCCCCTTCTCTTTTTCTAGCGTTTAATTGATAACGACAGATTTGTGCCCCCTCGGCTGACTCCTTCTCTTCACACAATTTGTGCATCTCGCTCCCTCTCTGCATCACCCCTTTCCTGCCCTTCCCCCATCAAGTTCATCCCCAGCTCTGTCACTGTGTGTGCGTGTATTTCTATTTGTCTGTCTGTTGACGGGTTTTCTGTCTCGTGCCTAAGTAACATTATTCTGCTTCTGATTGCTTGAGCCAACAAGGCGGTGAGAGATTTTCTCAGATCGGATGACGGCAATTCCAACCCTCAGGGAACAGACAATAGCAACAACTGCCAGCTTCGCTTCTTCCTCCCCCTCCTCCCCCCCCATGCCCCCCCCCCCCCCCCCCCCCCCCCCCCTCCAACCAGAACAATCTGTAGCCTTCAACTTGAGTCAGTTTCTCACTGTCGTTCTGTGAGTGTGTGTTCTCTCTTTCTTTCTCCAGCTGCTCCTTGGCACCTGGCAGCTATGGTGATGACATTTCCTGTTGCTGCCAGGGGCCTGTAAAATGACTGACGGTGTATGCCTCGTCCTGTGAGCGATCCCTGTTTTGAATAATCAAGCAGTACACGTGCGTGTCAATGCCTGCTATCACACACATGCACACGTATGCCTATGCATGTGAGTGTAAACAGACACACTGACACAGACACAGACTCACACACACACACACACACACACACACACACACACACACACACACACACACACACACACACACACACACACACACACACACACACACACACACACACACACACGCACGCACGCACACACACACATACACACACATACACACTACGCATTCATACACTCACACACATACAAACATTCACATAAACACATGTACACATGCACATGCGCGGACAAACACACACACACACATACAAACACATTCTCACACAGGCACACTCAGTCACGCTAGAGCGCGCGCGTACTCGCTCTCTCTCTCTCTCTCTCTCTCTCTCTCTCTCTCTCTCTCTCTCTCTCTCTCTCTCTCACACACACACACACACACACACACACACATACACACACACACACACACGCGCACACACACACACACACACGCACGCACGCACACATACACACACATACACACACACACACACACACAAACACACACACACACACACACACACACACACACACACACACACACACACACACACACACACACACACACACACACACACATACACACACACATACACACACAGTGGCAGGTCTGCATAATTCATTCATCTAGGTGGCACCCTTGAGATTGGAGCAGCAGCTTCCCATGTTTTCCTTGCCAAGACCAGGCCACACTTGCCATGATCTACTCTTAGTTGAGAGAGAGAGAGAGAGAGAGAGAGAGAGAGAGAGAGAGAGAGAGAGAGAGAGAGAGAGAGACAGACAGACAGACAGACAGACAGACGGACAGACAGAGAGTGGGAGGAATGTGGGGTGGAGGGTTAGGGTGGTGATACTCCAGGAGATGATTAAACTAGATTGAGAAAGACCAGGTGAGCGAATCGTTCACAAGTATTGAGAATTGATGTATCGTAACGCCTCTCATCTGTTCAGATCATTGTGCAATATACCCCTTTCTTGTTCTCCCATTTTGTTATCAAGTCATAGAAATTGAACAAAGCCTTGTGCGATCTGCCTTTCCAAACTTCATCTCTCTATGTCCAGGTGTTTTGTTGTTGCTGTTGTTTTTGCGAACTTATTAGGTTTGATACATGTGCATGCGTTCGAGGGTGTGGGTTTCTTTGATTCTTAGTCAGTTCATGCTTGGTGCATACTAGTACTTTTTGAGAAAACCAATAAACACATCGAAGCAAATAAACTTTAAAGGAGAAAGATGATACAGTTTGTGGAGGAGGAGGGGCTGGCGCTGTGGGAGTGCAGTGAGAGGTTGGGGCAAAGAATAAAAAGAACGACGAAAATAGTCGGATCCGTTAACACCAAAGTCCAGATCAGAGATTTTTAATATATGAAACTGTTCGTTGCTGTAAATAACCTCAGAACTGAAAACGTTTTCGCTTAATGTAGTTTAACCCGTTCCTCCGTAATTATTCTCCTAGATTCGACTTCCGTAATGTTAATGATAAGTTACTGACGTAAAGGGCTTAAAACAGGGCATGGAAGAGGAATATGACTGTTGAAAGTGAGTAGGCACAAATACGCGTTACAATTCCCACGTGAGGCATCTGGACATGATATAATGCGAGCGCGCGCGCGCGTGTGCGTGTAAGTGTAGGAATGTGTGTGTGTGTGTGT
This sequence comes from Conus betulinus, assembly GCA_016801955.1. NCBI lineage: Eukaryota > Metazoa > Mollusca > Gastropoda > Neogastropoda > Conidae > Conus > Conus betulinus. The sequence goes on along the minus strand of JADBJO010001563.1, from coordinate 358,983 downwards.
GTGTGTGTGTGTGTGTGTGTGTGTGTGTGTGTGTGTGTGTGTGTGTGTGTGTGTGTGTGCGCACGCATTCTAGGTTATGGTCATTAGTCATGAATAATATTCATCACAAGATGAAGATAAGAGAATAAAGCTTTGCCGTCATATGCTGTAGTCATTTTTGCCGTCACATTTTTTTTGGTGTAACTATGTCGCTTCCAAGTTTACATCAGAATCGGCCATCTCTTTGTAACTATGTCGCTTCCAAGTTTACATCAGAATTGGCCATCTCAGTATGGAAAAAAGTGTAATTAGAACTGCTTAGGGTATGGAACTAGACAGAGAGCAACATGAAACAGTCATAATAGTAGCGAGGATAATAGTGGCTTCAGAGCTTCATTCTGTCGTTTGTGTAATCATGTTAATATCATTGCTGCTTCTTCTCGGTTTCTTGTGATAATGGTAAACACCGTACCATCTTGGTCCCCTCAGTTAATTAGCATGAGATTAGTCTCTCTCTCTCTCTCTCTCTCTCTCTCTCTCTCTCTCTCTCTCTCTCTCTCTCTCTCTCTCTGTGCTCTGTGTGTGTGTGTGTGTGTGTGTGTGTGTGTGTGTGTGTGCGTGCGTGCGTGCGTGCGTGCGTGCGTGCGTGCGTGCGTGTGTGCGTGTGTGCGTGTGTGTGTGTGTGTGTGTGTGTGTGTGTGTGTGCGCGTGCGTGCGTGTGAGTGTGTGTGTGTGTGCGTGCGTGCGTGCGTGCGTGCGTGCGTGCGTGCGTGCGTGTGTGTGTGTGTGTGTGTGTGTGTGTGTGTGTGTGTGTGTGTGTGTGTGTGTGTGTGTGTGTGTGTGGTGTAGGGATAGGGGGTGTCTAATCAAATAAAAAAAAAAAAAAAAAAGGAAAATATACAAATTAAGAGAGAAAAAAAGTCGCATTGAGCCTGTAAAATCTGTTATCATGATCAAAATTTGAAAAAAAAAAAAAAAAGCTTGAGGAAAGGATGGGGTGCCTTGGGTTCTGGCAGCACACCAAACTCGCGTGTTTTTCTCAAAGGTGTGCTGACAACCCACGCACGATCTTGGACCCAGGAAACAACAACATTAGCTAGCAGCTGTGAAAGCTTCGGAACTGTGTGAAGGATTTCACTCGAGGGAACGGGGCCTAATTCAACATCCGTGAATGACGACAAATCTCTCTCTCTCTCTCTCTCTCTCTCTCTCTCTCTCCTCTCTCTCTCTCTCTCTCTCTCTCTCTCTCTCTCTCTCTCTCTCTCTCTCTCTCTCTCTCTCTCTCTCACGCTCACACACACACACACACGCACACACAGATGCACACACACACACACACACACACACACACACACACACACACACACACACACACACACACACACACACACACATGTACACATAGTGTCCATCCCACCAGTGCTTTTCATCTTGTATTCAGCTGTGATTTCCTACGTTTTTGTATGATGTTACAAACATGCAATAAGGAGTGTTTCGCCTTTGATTTCTTTTTTCTTTTTTTTCTTTTTTTTTGTTTGCCATCTCTGATCAGCAATACGATCACAGAGGCGATGGTTTGGCAGGGCAACAGTAAAGGTGCGAAAGACTTGACATAGTAGAAACTTTTCTATCGGGCCTTAGCAGAGCTTTAGCTTTTAATGTATGACAGAAAGCAGAACTTGCAAGTTCAAATTAAGGTGGCGCCCGTCCTAAGATTTGTTGTGAGATAACGTTCTGACATACGTGCGACAGCACTGCCTGAACTGTAAGAACAATCCAAATGTACACCGCTCATGTTTTATGGAACGTTTGTTAAAGTCGTATTATTCTGTCAAACCTTAACAGGACTGAGAGTCGTTTAAATCACTAGAGACCACCGACTCATCTTTTGGTTCAATGACGTCGTATAGTTCCAATCACGTTGGGGTCTCTCCTTGAAGACAATGGCTCCAGTAAGGCCCTAAACATTCAGCAAGCAACAAAGCAAGAAAGAAAGCAATCCGCATGGACTTGAACGACGTTCTCTTGATTTAAAGGTCAGAAACTGCAGACTTTTTGTTCCCCTCATAATGGTTTTCCGGAACAGGTCTAGTTCTCTGCGCATTTTCACGTGCCCAGGTGTTAGCGTTAATGTACCGTTAGACAGTGTCCCACTCTCCTTTAATTGTTATCTTTTCAGCCAGATCATTTTTAGTCGGTTGAGCTTTTAGACTGTAATGGAGTTGATTCTGTTTGGTGAGTGTGGGTGTTAAACGTGACTGGATCCTAAACTGTTTGGTGGGTGGGTGTGAGTTTTAAAACCTGAATGAAACCTGTGAGTGTGGGTATTAAGTCTAAATGAAGGCTAACCCGTTGGTGAGTGGTGCCTGCCCTCAGTGGATGTGAGTGTTCAATCTGACTGGAGCTTAACCTATTTCATGGGTGTGAATGGTAGAACCAGAATGGAGACCAACCTGTTTCATGGGTGTTGGTGTTTAGACCTGAACAGAGCATAACCTGTTTGGGGGGCGTGAGTATGAAACCTGAATGGAGCCAAACGTGTTTGATGAGTGCAGGTGTTAAACGCGAGTGGAGCCTAATCTCTTTGGAAGGTGTGTGTTTAAACCTTTAGGGAGTGTGGTCTGTTTGGTGGGTGTGTGTTTAAACCTGTAGGAGGTGTGGTCTGTTTGGAGGGTGTGTGTTTAAACCTGTAGGGAGTGTGGTCTGTTTGGAGGGTGTGTGTTTAAACCTGTAGGAGGTGTGGTCTGTGTTGGAGGGTGTGTGTGTTTAAACTGTGTAGGGAGTGTGGTCTGTTTGGAAGGTGCGTGTTTAAAACCTGTAGGGAGTGTGGTCTGTTTGGAGGGTGTGTTTTTAAAAAACCTGTAGGGAGTGTGGTCTGTTTGGAGGGTCTGTGTTTAAACCTGTAGGGAGTATGGTCTGTTTGGAGGGTGTGTGTTTAAACCTGTAGGGAGTGTGGTCTGTTTGGTGGGTCTGTGTTTAAACCTGTAGGGAGTGTGGTCTGTTTGGAGGGTCTGTGTTTAAACCTGTAGGGAGTGTGGTCTGTTTGGTGGGTGGGTGTTTAAACCTGTAGGGAGTGTGGTCTGTTTGGTGGGTCTGTGTTTAAACCTGTAGGGAGTGTGGTCTGTTTGGTGGGTGGGTGTTTAAACCTGTAGGGAGTGAGGTCTGTTTGGAGGGTCTGTGTTTAAACCTGTAGGGAGTGTGGTCTGTTTGGTGGGTCTGTGTTTAAACCTGTAGGGGTGTGTGTGGTCTGTTTGGTGGGTGGGTGTTTAAACCTGTAGGGAGTGTGGTCTGTTTGGAGGGTCTGTGTTTAAACCTGTAGGGAGTGTGGTCTGTTTTTGGGTGTGTGTTTAAACCTGTAGGGAGTGTGGTCTGTTTGGTGGGTCTGTGTTTAAACCTGTAGGGAGTGTGGTCTGTTTGGAGGGTCTGTGTTTAAACCTGTAGGGAGTGTGGTCTGTTTGGTGGGTCTGTGTTTAAACCTGTAGGGAGTGTGGTCTGTTTGGAGGGTCTGTGTTTAAACCTGTATGGGGTATGGTCTGTTTGGACGGTTTGTGTCTAAACCTGTATTGGGTGTTGTCTGTTTGGAGGGTGTGTGTCTAAACCTGTATGGGGTATGGTCTGTTTGGAGGGTGTGTGTGTCTAAACCTGTATGGGGTGTGGTCTGTTTGGAGGGTGTGTGTCTAAACCTGTATTGGGTGTGGTCTGTTTGGAGGTGTGTGTCTAAACCTGTATGGGGTATGGTCTGTTTGGAGGGTGTGTGTCTAAACCTGTATGGGGTGTGGTCTGTTTGGAGGGTGTGTGTCTAAACCTGTATGGGGTGTGGTCTGTTTGGAGGGTGTGTGTCTAAACCTGTATTGGGTGTGGTCTGTTTGGGGGTGTGTGTGTCTAAACCTGTATGGGTGTGGTCTGTTTGGAGGGTGTGTGTCTAAACCTGTATGGAGTGTGGTCTGTTTGGTGGGTGTGGGTTGTTGAATCTAAATTGAGCCTAATCTATTGGCCACATATCG
>JADBJO010001563.1:342500-347500 GCA_016801955.1 Conus betulinus | reverse complement strand
AGCGCTGCACTCAGCTACTACAGACCCATGAATTCATGATGCTCTTCACACGACTTTGTGCACAACAGAGCTTGAACTGCAGAGCCTGTTACACCCGGTGTCTTGGTGTAAAAGTCCTTAATCAGTTCATGACCCAAATCACTACCCTGTGAGTAATGAAAAAAGTACATGCGCGGGTACATGCGCATCTTTACTCCGTGGGGCAAATCTAGAAAGACCCCTTCTTTGTTCCCAAATCACCGCCCTTCCTTCCAAATTCTTAAATTGTTCCAAATAAAAGAACATGTCATCAAATCACATTACACCTGACTGAGTGGGGGGGGGGGGGGGTGATTTTTGAAACTGAACCAAAACTATTCCTCTTTGTTCCCAAACCACACAATGATGAAGCCTTACCTGTTTGGTGGGTGTGGGCGTTAAACATGAAATGGATCAATCCTGTTCGGTATGTATGAAGTCTGAGCTTCCCGTTTTCTTTTAAACTAGAGTACTATCTTGCGACGTCCCATTTTGAAAGAACCTTATGCCATCGTATTCTGCTGAACAGTTCTTATTGTAATTGTCTGTAAGCATATGATACAATGGTTATTGTAATTGTAAAAAATATGATACAATGGTTATTGCAATTGTAAGAATATGATACAATAGTGATTGTAATTGTCTGTAAGAACATGATACAATGGCATTTCCACAATAGTGATAATTCCAGAAATTTGCCAGCATCACATCAAACATCTTATCTTTTCATGGAGCCACGCATTGTATGAAATTGAAAATGTGCTTTGGAAAACCTATGCATTCTTACTTTTCCAGCAGATAATCTTGCACCACACAGAAAAGGGCGTATGATAGCACATAGTCACACACTGTAAAGTTGTAAAACGTGCCGTATCTCAAAAACGTCTGTGAATTATGGAAAACAGGATGTAATACGTAGCGCCGTTGTGTTCATGCCATGTTCACAGCTATTTTACCGTTAGTCATGTGAAAAAGAAATCATGACAAAAGAAGAGAAAAAGAGGCCAAAGAAGAAGAAGAAGAAGAAGTTAGAAGAGAAATTATAGTGGCGAGAAAGAGGCACAGAGGTTAAATCTGGCCTAACGACACCACGAATAGCCCTAAGCGATGTCTGACGTTCAAGTTAGCACGGCAGAAGAGAGTTCATCAGGATTAGTGAGGTCTGTCGGGGACTGTTCTTACCCTTCGGCAAAAATTTTGTCACCATGGGGAACGTCTGCCCATATAAAGGAATAATGGCATTGCGTAATTTGCCCCAAAGCGCATCTTCCTTTGTGTTCAAAGTGAATTCAGATTAAAGAGCAGCTGTCTGAGAACAAGCTGGACAGGGATGTAGGCCTGTTGATGATGACACATGGGAGCTGAAATCACTAAAGCAAGGTGTGTCAGGAATAACCCTGTATGAAATTTCATCGCTGTCTCACTGATTCTGTCCGTGGTTACGGGTATTCATTATCACCGTCGTGAATGGTGAACATCTGCATTCTGCATACACACACACACACACACACACACACGTGCGCGCGCGCGCGCGCGCGCGCGCGCACACACACACACAAACCACACACACACACACTTGCACACACACACTTGCACACACACACGTGTACATATACACACAGACACAGACACACATGCACAGCCAGCCAGCCAGCCAGCCAGCCACACACACACACACACACACACACACACACACACACAACACACATACACACACACGCGCGCGCACGCACGCACGCACGCACACACACACACACTCACACACACGCATACACAAGCATACACAAGAGCACACACGCACACACACAACACACACACACACAAACCCACAGACACAACACACACACAAAGCACGCACGCATGTGCACACACACATACACAGGCAGACAGACGGAACACAACAACACAACACACACAACACACAACAACAACAACAACAACAACAACAAAAACACAACACACACACACACACACACAGAGAGAGAGAGAGAGAGAGAGAGAGAGAGAGAGAGAGAGAGAGAGAGAGAGAGAGAGAGAGAGAGAGAAGACATCGGGTATTTGCAAAATATCTGTGAAATTTTCAGAATAGGCATGTGTGAAAACTACATTTATACCACGCTCATCAGTAACAGAGATGTCCATGTGCTACATGACAGTGAACCTCCATTAGTCAGTCTGTGACGAGAACTACAGCGATGTTGGTAAACACTTTCTAATGGGGGTGCTGAGTTTGTTCCTCGCTATTTGTGATCTTTGATATCAACTGAAACGTAGTTTTTATCCAATCAACGAAAGGTATAGACAGATAGACAGACAGACAGACAGCACACACATCTCTCTTTCTCTCTCTCTTCCTCCCTCCCTCCCTCCGTCTGTCTGTCTGTCTGTCTCTCTCTCTCTCTCTCTCTCTCTCTCTCTCTCTCTCTCTCTCTCTCTATATATATATATATATACATATACCAGTTCTCATGGTGAAGACTCTTAAAATCTGTGTAGAGTATGTGAACTTTCTGATATATAGGGTTTGGAGGCCGATATTCCACCGGCATTACTTTTCTTTCTTTTTCTTTTTTTCCTTTTTTTTTTTTTTTTTTTTTTTTTGATATCGTCAAAACTGAATCCCACGATCTGCATTGAAATGTTACTCTCAGGTGTTTTTAAACAGCATCTTAATAAGACCCAGTGCAAACTAAGCTGTGAAGAAGTTACACATAGATGTGTGTGTGCAGGAAATGAAACGTATCATTTTCTCTCCAGTCCCTTACTACACACCCGACACCCCATTCGCCCTGTTTCGTCTCTAGTTGCAAACATCCTAAGGTGACAAGCATAAGCAGTTGATACTAGTAAAGTAAAGATCTCAGGAGGAAAGACCAGATTTTGCTGTGGTAATGTTAAGGGGGTCTTCTTTACGATCTTTGTTTAAAAAAAAAATCAGAAGAAAAAGAAAAAGAAAAGAAGAACAAGAACAAGGAAACGAGCGTGCACAACTTCCATTCGTCCCCTATCCTTGGAGAATAGGGCAATCAGATGATTGTTCTTAGCGAATCTTCATTGTTTGTTGCTGTAATGTTATTGAATCAGAGAAAACAAAACCATCTTATTCCCACATGTAATTAGCTTGAGAGAGAGAGAGAGAGAGAGAGAGAGAGAGAGAGAGAGAGAGAGAGAGAGAGAGAGAGAGAGAGAGGGCGCTGGGGATTTACTAGGGAAGGAGGAAATTGCACAGATTTTGCGAGAAAGACAGGTGCAGCCAAGCGTGTCAAACCTGTCATTATCAATCAAACTCTGGAGAAAGAGTTTTAAGAGAAAGTGAAGGGCGGTAGAGACTCGGGTTCTGACAGGCCACGAAACTTAACATAGCTCTCACAACAATGCGCTCCCAGACCGCACAACTTAGTGTGAAAACATTGCTGGAGCGGCCGAACTGTGACAGTGGTTTTTTGGCTTTAAGGGAACGTCAAACAGTTTAACCTCTCTCTCTCTCTCTCTCTCTCTCTCTCTCTGCAGAACTTCACTCATAAACATAGCAAACTCTCCCCCCCCCCCCCCACACACACACACAGAGAGAGAGAGAGAGAGAGAGAGAGAGAGAGAGAGAGAGAGAGAGAGAGAGAGAGAGGAGAGAGAGAGAGAGAGAGATCACACAGTGAAACATCACACACAGACACACACACACAGACACAAACACCACAGACACACAGACACACAGACACACACAGACACACACACACACACACACACACACACACACACACACACACACACACACACACACACTTGTCTGGTTCAGCATTCATAATTCCACCACCTTGGAAAGAATATTTCCATATTTACTGCGGAACTTGTTGCCATTATTATGGCATTAAACTTTCTTCTTGATTTTCGATTTCCTGTATTTCAAATACTACTTTGTGTTGATTCAAAGTCAGTCCTACAAGCTCTAAAATTTTCGAACACAAGTGTGAGAGCAGAACTTATATCAGAAGTGTACCACTTAATTCATTTTTTTGCATCTACGTGGTTCCTATGTCGATTTTTGTTGGGTTCCATCTCACTGTGGATTACCTGCGAATGAAAGGGTAGACAAATTAGCCAAAAAGGCTGCTATCACTGAAACTGATTTAACAAAGATATGCATTCCTTTATCCTTACATGAGAGTTATAGTCTTTTAAAAAAACGCAGCCTGGAACTCTATTTCAAAGAAGGGAAAAGGCACCAAAAACAAAAAGGGATATTATTTAACAAGATATCAGCAAATAAAACAGGTTGAAGAATCTCTACCAAGAGAGGATTTTAAAAACTTTGATTTTTAGATTGAGGCTTGATGCCTTTAAAACCAAATTCTGTAAACATGTGACTTGTATTTGTGGCCAGCAAATCACTCCGTTCCATCTACTATTTTTGTGCGATAGAATGAAACCCTATTTACCTGCTTGGTTGTTGAACACTGAACCGTCGATGTCAGTCTTTGAAGACATCATCTCTGACAAATCGAACATTTTTGAAGTTGTTCAAGGACTGATCAAGAGCCCAGTTGGACATTTACTTTAACGTCTATGTTATTTTCTTAATCTTGGTGTTAGTTGCTTATTTAGTGTTTCTTTGAGAGTTTTTTTGGGATCCAGTTATGTGGTGTTTTTCACTTTTTTTTTTTTTTTTTAATCTAGGCCTAATTGCATTGTACATACCTACGTACGCCCCAAATCAACACCAACCGTTTGCATGCATACACCCAAAAACATCACATGCGCGCACACACACACACACACACACACACACACACCACACACACACACACACACACACACACACACACACACACACACACACACACACATAACACTTACATACTGTCTAAGATCACTGTTAGGTGGATAGACGTTAAATTAAAGAACGAACGAACACACACACACACACACACACACACACACACACACACACACACACACACACACACACACACACACACACAGGTGTT
>JADBJO010001563.1:320000-330000 GCA_016801955.1 Conus betulinus | reverse complement strand
TGACAGGTCTGCATAATTCATTCATCCCCTTGGCACTCATGAGACTGGAGCAGCCACTCTCTGTGTTTTTCCCTTGCCAAGAGTAGATGCACACTTGCTGTGCTCCACACTGCTCTAAAGTTTACTTCTAAAAATGAGACAGACAAGTCAGAGTGAGAGAAAGAGGAGAGAGAGAGAGAGAGAGAGGGAGGGAGGGGTGGAGGGGTGGAGGAGAAAGAGAGGAAGTGAGACAGATAATAGACAGACACACAGACAGACAGACAGACAGAGAGGAAGTCAGAGAGAGGAAGGAAGACTGAAGAGAGAGAGAGAGAGAGAGAGAGAGAGAGAGAGAGAGAGAGAGAGAGAGAGAGAGAGAGAGAGAGAGAGAGAGAGGGTATAGGGTGAAAATAGTTCAGAAGATGATCAAATTAGAGCAAGAAAAACCAGGTGACCGAATGTTTCAGCAGCGTTGTCAGCTGCTGTGTTATAAAACCTCTGCTCAGACCCTCAGGCCATATGCCTTCGTGTTCCTTCATTTTGTCGCAAGTCATAAAATGGACCAAAACCTGTGCGGTCTATCTCTTTCCTCTCCTCTCCCTAGGATCTGTTTGTTCTTACTTTCGTTTAAAACGAACTTAATATGAAAATGAAATCCCTTTATAAACAAGACGGATGGGAATACTAGTCTATAATGTGACCTTTCCTTTTCCACTGACTGTTTGAGGACAAGTGATTTGAGCATCAAAGTTTGAAATCTGCAAGTGCATGCATTTGAAATTGGGAGTTTCTTTTATTTGTAGCTTTTTTTTTTGTACACTAAGTGTTTATTAGACTTTTGAGAAAATCAACAGAAACACCGAAAGCAATTAAAAAGAAAGGAGAATATGTATGTGTTTGTGGAGGAGGTAAGGTTCTGTTGGGGTTATGTGGAGTGGGGTGGGGTGGTTGGGGGTAAATACGGAAAAGACTAATGAAAAATAGCTGCATCGACAAAAGTAAATCAAAATCTGATTTCTAACATAATACACTGTTGGTATTAGTAATTATGTTCTTTCCACAGTACCATACACACTTTTGTTTATGTACTATTTATCGGTTGTGTGCAATTATTGTAACAGATTCCCAACCGTAAAGTTAATGATACATTATTCATATAGAAGGATTAAAGCAGGGCATGAAAAAAAGACATGCCACATTTTCCGCTTGAAGCATGTTAATGTTTAAAAAACAATACTGCGTTCATTTGCTACAGACACGTAGGCAATGAAGTTGCTTTAAAATGTTTTAGTACCCTTCACAGAATTTTCTGGGGCAACAGAGTCTGGCCTGCTGATCCTGTTTCCCCTCCTGTTCCAGGAGTGGCATTCTTTAATCATTGCACGCCCCCAACTCACTCCCATCTTGTTATAAATGGCGCGTGCCTAAAGTCACACCCATGGGGCAAATCTAGACTGACTCTCTCTTTGTCCCCAAATCATTCTCCTACAACATTCTCAAAGTGTTTCTCGAAGACAGAGCATATCATCAAGGCACATCGCACCTGAACATGAAGACGGGTATGAGGAGGGAGGGAGGGAGGGAGGGATGGAGGGAGGGGTAATCATATACCTGAGCCAAAGCTGCTCCCTCCTTGTTCCAAAACCACTCCCCAGGTGAGTGACATGGGGAACGGTCCACAAATAACCAGGGAGTGAAAATAGACACATGCCCATCCCCATCTCTATTTCACATGGGTAGGTACGTTTGGGCATGGACCTATATCATCTCGGTGGGATTTTCTGGACCACGCTCCATATTACTACGCAGGGAGTATTTTTTGAGCAGGGAGTTGTTTGAGTCAGGCCCGAAATCACTCCACTCCCCTTTTAAGTTCAGGCGCGTTGTACTGAAGTTTATGGTTTCTCCTTGCGGACACGTTGAGAACTTGGATCAAGGAAAATGGTTTTGGAACAGAGTCGGGCTAGGTTAACTTCACCTGGAGGGGGCGGCTGCGGGAGTTTTACCACGTGTTTCTTTAACACTTGCTGAGAAGTGATTTTTTGGAGTGAGTGATTAGAGAACATTACACCGGCATGTGCTGAGTATTTTCGTTTTCGTTTTTTTTCGACCGCTGACATGGGTCACAGGATCTTTGAGGTGCGTAGCTAAGCTCGTCGGTGCATGAAGCACAGGAAGAGATGTTAGTTACCAGTAGTTCTGCACACCCATAGTAAATAGACTGTTCCAGGCCGTCTGTTTACATAAATAATCAGGTAAAAAGACACAATCCCTAAGCCAGTTTCTTCTGTCTGTTTGCAGAACATGATACGAGCAAAAAGCTTATCTAATCCTCCTAGAATAGACTTGCTTCTGCTTGGCGCAACACATCCAGTCCCTGTGTAAACCACTCGGCACGAGCACCCTTGGGGTTTTGGCCCACTAGCATTATTCCCAGTCTTGCGTGCCAGAAACTTGAAATGATTTACGTTGGTTTTGAACACAGGTGGGCAAATTCTGGTAAATGCGGGCAAAACAAATCTTGCCATTGGTGAACCTCAGAGTTCTAGATAAGGAACGAAGAAGAAGAAGAAGAGGGATTTGAAGAGGAAGAATTTGAAGAAGAAGAGAAGAAGAATTTGAAGAAGAAGAATTTGAAGAAGAATTTGAAGAAGAAGAAGAAGAAGAAGAATTCGAAGAAGAAGAAAAGAAGAAGAAGAAAATTTGATGAAAGAAGAAGAAGAAGAAGAAGAAGAAGAAGAAGAAGAAGAAGAAGAGAAACAGGAAGAAGAAGAAGAAGAAGAAGAAGAAGAAGAAGAAGAAGAAGATGGAAGAGGAGGAAGAAGAGGAGGAGAGGAGGAGGAGGAGGAGAAGAGAAGAAGAAGAAGAAGAAGAAGAAGAAGAAGAAAGAAGAAGAAAAGAGGAAAGTGAATATACGTCCTGATACAACAATCTATACTGCAGAGAGAAGGCGTAAGGTCTGCGTAGAGAATGAAATATGATAAACTATTTGCATTTTTTATGAAGATAATGTTGGCTTTATGTAGTGATGAAACCATTTTTTTTTAATGCATGCATGCATGCGCGCGCGCGCGCGCGCGCGCGCGCGTGTGTGTGTGTGTGTGTGTGTGTGTGTGTGTGAGAGAGAGAGAGAGAGAGAGAGGAGAGAGAGAGAGAGAGAGAGAGAGAGAGAGAGAGAGAGAGAGAGAGAGAACGAACGAACGAATTTTTTACTGAACATCGGCCACAGACCATAATTCAAAAGGATTTGGGGTGCGGGGCGAGGGAAGTGGGGAAGACACTGGGTCAAGGGCACTGGGGAGGGGTAAATAATGAAATCATTCACATACATCATGATTACGTTTTACAAATGAATACGTCAATACACAAAAAGAATCCAGATTCAAAAGTATGTACAAAGATATCTACGATAATTCACCTTCAGAAAAAAAGCGTATATGGACAGAAGCATTTTGGGTGTCAAAAAATTATTTCAAAGGAGATGAAAACTGGCGAAAATATTTAAGAAAATGTCAATTTTAGTAGCATTTTCATCTTAATACACGGCCGGAATGAAACTTGTCTTCTACGAATTGCGTAGAGAATATATTTTGAAACTTGAAAAGTTCTTTTATTATCCCGTGGAAAAAGAATATTTGACAGTGGTTATTGTACAATATTTGATATAAACGCTTCCTTTAAATCATTATAAAGTGAGCACTTACATATGAAATGGTATTCATCTTCTACAGAATTAACACAAAACGGACAATTTCTGTCTTTTGAAATTATGACTATATCTGAACAAATTGTTATTCAAAGGTAAAACATTCAATCTTACATGTGAAAAAGCTACTTTGAAACAAAACACATCAATGCTACAAAGATAAATTTCCCTTTCAAAAACGACTTTAAAAAGATCTATAGCTTGCATATCTTTCTTTATCTCTAATTGCTCCTGTCCACTCTTGTATAAACATATCAATTAATCTCTGCTTGAATATGCCTAAAAACCAACGAACATTGCCAACAGCCTGTTGTAACCATACCAAGTTGAAACCAGTCTCACATAACAGTTCTCTTATATTTGTCACCCAGCATTTTTTACCTTTCTGATCAAGGATTACCTGCATACTATATGCTTGCCGCGGTAATCTGTTGTGTTCCATACTAATCAGTTTGAACCAATATCGAATAGCGCTCACGTAGGAGTTAATAAAAAGGGGGCATCTCCCCAGTTCTCCGTATACCATTTTGTTTGGGGTCTTGGGTGGAACTCCCAGAAAACGCTTGCATGCTAGTAAGTGAACTGAGAGAGAGAGAGAGAGAGAGAGAGAGAGAGAGAGAGAGAGAGAGAGAGAGAGAGAGAGAGAGAGAGAGAGAGGGAGGAGAGAGAGAGAGAGCGGACGTCTGAAAACAAAAACAAAAGTTCATTAAACAAATTCAGAGAGAAAACAAAGCCTAGTGAAGCCTGTAAAATCTGTCATCATCAATCAAAGTCTGCAAAAAAAAAAAAAAAAAGGAGCGATATAGGAACAGAAGGAAGGAGAGCCCTAGATTCTGGAAGCACACCAGACCTGCTTGTTCTTCTCAAAGGTGCCTTCTCAACCCACGCAAGGTCTTGGACCCCAGAAACTTCCTATTAAAAAAAAGCATTGGCTGGCAGCTGCGTAAAAGCTTTGGAGGAGTGTGAGAGATGACACTCAAGGGAACATCACCTAATTTAGCATCAGTAATGAAGAGAACTCTCTCTCTCTCTCTCTTTTCTTTCTCTCTCTCTCTCTCCTCTCTCTCTCTCTCTCTCTCTCTCTCTCTCTCTCTCTCTCTCTCCTCTCTCTCTCTCTCCTGTCTCTCTCTCTGTCTCTCTCTCTCACACACACACACACACACACACACACACACACACACACACACACACACACACACACACACACACACACACACGTACAGATTATGTCCACCCCCCACTAGCGCTTTTATAGAGTGCTGTTAATCTTATTCAGCTGTTGTTTCCTATGCTTTTGTATGCTGTTGGGAAACATGCAACAAAACATCGTTGTAGCGTTGATTTTTTTTTTTTTCTTTTTGCCTTCCTCTAATCAGAAACGCAATCACGGAAGTGAATCATCATTTGGCTGAGCCACAGTGAAGGTGTGAAAGGTCTGACAGGGCAAAAACGTTTTTATAGCAGGCCTCACAGAAGAAGGAAGAGGAGAGAGGAGGAGGAGGAGGAGGAGGAGGAGGAGGAGGAGGTGGAGGAGGAGGAGAAGAAGGAGAGAAGACGATGAGGAAGAAGATGACGAAGAGAAGAAGACCAATATCGAAGAAGAAAAAATGAAGAAGAAAAAAGAAGACAACTACTCCTACTACTACTACTACTACTACTACTACTTACTGCTACTGCGACAACGACGCGCCGACGACGAGGAGGAAGAAGAAGAAGAATTCGAAGAATTCGAAGAAGAATTCGAAGAATTCGAAGAAGAAAGAATTCGAAGAATTCGAAGAAGAAGAATTCGAAGAAGAAGAATTCGAAGAATTCGAAGAAGAAGAATTCGAAGAATTCGAAGAAATTCGAAGATGATGAACGAATTCAGAAGAAGAAGAAGAATTCGAAGAAGAAGAAAAAGAAGTAGGAGGTGGAGGAGGAGAGAAGAGAAGGAGTAGGGAGAGGTGCAGAGAAGAAGAAGGAGAAGAAGAGGAACAAAAAAAAATGAATAAGAAAAAGATTGAGAGAAATGATAGTGGTGAGGAGGTAGAGAGGTTAACTCTGGCCTACCAACACGACGACTAGCTGGCAGCAGTGTCTGATGTTTAAGTTAGCGCAAAAAAAGAGAGTTCATCGGGAGTAGTTAGGACTGCAGGGAACCTTTTCACCCTGCGGAAAAGACGTGACACCATGGTGAGTTTCTGTATAAACCAATATTGAATTTGTGCAAGCTCTCCCAAAGCGTATGTTCTTTGAATTTAAAAACTAATCCAGGCTCACGAGCAGTGGTCTGAGAGAACAGTGAAGATGGGAGGCAGGTCTGTGTACTGATGATGAGACAGGTGAGCATAAAACTACGGGAATGACCCATAAGAAATTCCATTTTTGTCCTCCTGTTTCTGTCAGTGGCTCTTTGGTTTGGTTACTGGCATTCATTGTCACTTTTTTTTTCTCAAAATTGCACACACACACACACACACACACACACACACACACACACACACACACATATATATATATATATATATATATATATATATATATATATATATATATATATATATATATATATATATATATAATTATAAGCAGCGCTTGCTTTTACGTCTTAGATTGAATAAAAATAGGAGGAGAGATAAGCATTCATATCTGCAGCGGTGGATGATTCTGCCTAACAGTATTGCTTGAGTGGGTAAATAGAGAATAAAATGCGTCTCTCAAATGAGCCGTCAGCAAGCTTATAATCTCCAAGGGGGAGACCATATCCAAAAGGGAGAAAACTCACTAACATATTACCCCTGGTCAGACACCAGTATTTCGAAATATGATTGTTTCTCCTCAGTGACCTCGAAAAGTCGTAACTTGACTCATCTGCTGCTTTTAGGTTTTAAGCAAATTGCTATCCTAGAAAAGGTCGGTGTGCAATACTATAGTATGTTTGTTGAATTTTTTAAAAAAAAAAAAACCAAAGGTCCCATCTAAGAAGCAATAGAAAATCATGAAACACAAAATAAGCTACATTTTCTTGTGAACAGTAGAAAATATCTTACACATATGTGTGTGTACATCTCCTCCCCCCCCCCCCCCCCCCACACACACACAAGTACACACAAAGTGCATCAATTATTTGCCATCGTCCTGGAAAGTCATTTAAAGCAGGCATAAAAAATATTGCATTGATGTCATGTTCATCGTAACATAGACGTAAATGTACTGCTCAATGGTGAAACTCCTTTCATCAGTTTGTGACAAGTGGTTCTCAGGTGGGTAAACGCTAAGTTTCCAAATGAGTTTCTGTCAACTGTGATCCTCGACAACAATAACAGGTCGCATGCCTCGAATGAATCAAAGCGCATTCTCACACATCTGTTGGTACAATCTGTTATCACACAAGAAATATGGTCATTCTAATGTAAGGGTATTGCCCCAAAAGAAGGGTGAACAACAGAGAGAGAGAGAGAGAGAGAGAGAGAGAGAGAGAGAGAGAGAGAGAGAGAGAGAGAGAGAGAGAGAGAGAGAGATTCGAAGAATTCGAAGAAGAAGAAGAAGAAAGAAGAAGAAGAAGAGAAGAAGAAAAAGAAATCGAAGAAGAAGAATTCGAAGTATTCGAAGAAGAAGAATTCGAAGAATTCGAAGAAGAGAATTCGAAGAAGAATTCGGAGAATTCGAAGAAGAAAAAGAAGAAGAAAAAAAGAAGAAGAAGAAGAAGAAGAAGAAGAAGAAGAAGAAGAAGAAGAAGAGAGAAGAAGAAGAAGATGAAGGAGGAGATGAGGAGGAGGAGGAGGAGGAGGAGAAGAAGAAGAAGAAGAAGAAGAAGAAGAAGAAGAAGAAGAAAGAAGAAAATGCATCTGTGAAAGGATCGTGCAAAATGAATGCAGCTGTCAAAACTCCATTTTCCCTCTCCATCCATGGGGAATAGGGCAATCAGGTCATTGTTATTAACACGTCTTTTTTGTTTGTTGTGGTAATGTTAACTGAGAGAAAAAAATATATCTGGCTACTCTATTCCCTCATGTAATCAGTTTGAAATTGTTGCATTAAGAGAGAGAGAGAGAGAGAGAGAGAGAGAGAGAGAGAGAGAGAGAGAGAGAGAGAGAGAGAGAGAGAGAGAGAACTCTGGGGATTAACCAGAGAAGGGGGAAATTGCACAGATTGTAGCAGAAAAGCAAGGCGCAGCCAAGCCTGTAAATTCTGTCATTATCAATCAGACTAAAGACTCCAGAGAGAAGGGAGGGAAGTTGAGACGCCGGTTTTGGCAGCCTACCAAACGTACATGTTTCTCACAGCAGTGTGCTCTCAAACCACACCAAGCCTTGGACCCTTGACATTCAGCGTGAAAACATTGGTAAGAGCTGCTAAACTACAAGAGTGATCTTTGGTTCTCAGGGAACAGCATACAGTTTGAAAAGTCTCTATTGAGAAAATTATCTCTTTTTCTCTCTATTTCTGTCTGTCTGTCTGTCTGTCTGTCTTTTGCTTTTGTTGCATGTGTACGCAAAAGTAGGTCTCAGCTGAAAGTGTGAAACGATTTCTACGCTATTCTGGCCAACAACCACGAGCAATGGTGTGACTGACATCATCACTTGGAAGTATAGTTTGCCTTCAGCTATATCTATAAGAAGACTTCCCATTGCAGCGTATACATCATGGCCACATGAAATGAAACACATGGTGCTTTCCGGCAATGCCATGCGCACACCCTCCTGTGGTAGAATTGTCACGGTATGATTATCTTTCTGTTTAACATTTTCTTCTGATATTATAGAGATTGGGTGGCAATAAAAGTATTGATTACAGGGGCGATACAGGACCATGTACATAAAGTTGAAAAACATGCATGAAGAATCGCCGTATTGAAGACAATGTATTGTGCTGCGTGACGTCAGCGAAATGTACACAGAAATGGCATATCTGGACGCCAATGTTTTCGTTTCTATTTCAACACAGAACTGTTTCCAGCAAATGAAAGAAAGGGCAGTCCTCTCGAGGGAAGGAAGTGTACCCATGCTTCTTATGGCTTTGCAATCCTCTGAGCCGAAGCAGTAATATGTAACAAAAGAAACGGCAGAAACTGTTTAACTGTATGATCTTCTACTTCAACTAAATTGTGGCAGTAGAAACACTGTATGTAATGACAGATTGAGGGCTTCATCAACTATTCAGGCCTTCTCTGAATCTTATTTCATGATGGCTTCAGTGTATTCTTCCCCACCCTCCCCTCGCCTTCTTTACATCCATATGCCTCCTCTTCCTTTCCCAACCAGGACCACCACCACCACCCTACCCTTATACAGACCCCCACCCCAGTCTAAAGTATGTAGTACCACAGCGTTTTTTGCATTTAAAATTGATGCTTAAAGAACGCAAGAAAGAGCCGTACTTACAAATGCAGCAATGAACATAATACAATCTGTTATAGTGACTTAAGAAGACATTCATGTATTTGAACATTCACAGATGCACACATTGTTTTAACACACACACACACACACACACACACACACACACACACACACACACACACACACACACACACACACACACACAAAATTCAAAAAGAAAAAAAAAATCTGTGGCATAAGCTGAAATCATTATATATGTGCGCTTATAAGCAGTGAAACCTAATTGATTTGTCCTTTATAATATCGTATTGCATAAAATTGCTTACTTGATTGATCTGTGCTTCTTAAAGATACATTGCCAGAAAAAGAGAGAGAGCGAGAAGAATGTAAGGAGGGCGGAAAGAAAGGGCCGGGGTAGGGGGAGGATAGGGGGATGTTGGCCAGGAGCGAAAGGGAGAGGGGACTGGAGGGAGGGGCGATTATAAAAGAAAAAGACAGCAACGTTTGTGAGGAATGGCTGGGAGCGCAGTCTCAGTGTTTAATTAGCGACAGTGGGAAGAGTGTGGACAGACAAGAGGAGGTGCTGGGAGGGGGGTGGGGGGGGGGGTCGTGTTTTTCACCACGGAGCAGTGAAGGGATGTGCTGGTTACTGGCTGTTACACAACATTACCAAAATACGTCTTCTTTTCGTGACGTTCATCCACTATGCTGACCACAGCTGTCTGAGTAGGTTTTGATCGCAGGACTAGTCGTGTCTCTAATAATCCCAGAGCGTGAGCTTTCACGGTTTACTGGGGATTAAAAATAAAGTGTCGGGTATAAATTCTGCTGGACTCCAACCATCTGAACAGTTTTTTTTTTTTTTTTTTTTTTTTTTCCCTGAGGTCCCAAGCTTCCCGACCTGAATTAAAGTGTCAAGTCACGTTGGGTGGAGCCTGACCGGAGAAGATGCTCTAAGGGGTTGTCTAAGCACACCTCACACACATTCGTC
>JADBJO010001563.1:310000-312500 GCA_016801955.1 Conus betulinus | reverse complement strand
CTTAAACAACATGGCTATGAAGAGGAATCTAGAAAACTGAGAAATGCAATAAATTCACAGAAGCGCAGGGAAAAAACAAAATATTATCGAGAACTAATAATATCATCAAATCAGAACCCAAAATTAGTATGGAGAGCTATTAACGAGCTTACAAACAATAAATCTTCTTCAAAATCAAATGTAATTAAAGACATCTCTGTCGAACAGCTAAACACGCACTTTTGCACTATAGCTAATAAAATTGTCACGACACGACAGATTCTTCCAAATCAAACGATCTTCAAAAAACTGAACAATATTGCCAAGATAAAAACATCACGTCTGAACTTTATATTCACCAATAACAGTTTTTGAAAGTTTATCACCACCTAACGCACCTAAAACAGTCAGGTACCTGCGGGGTGGATGGCCTAGACGGGAAAATCCTCAAACTATCAGCTCCAGCAATTACAGATACATTAACATACGTCTTCAATTTATGCATAGACAAAAATCATTTCCCGACAGTTTCAAAAAAAGCAAAAGTCATTCCTATCCACAAGGCAGGTGACAACTCAGACCCTGCAAACTACAGACCAATCTCAATCATTTCCTCTATTTCCAAACCTTTGGAAAAACACATGAACAAACACACACGTTACACCACCTTAATACATACCATTTGCTTCATCCAAGACAGTCCGGGTTTCGACACAACCATTCATGCCACACAGCCCTAATCAACTTAGTTGATGACTGGCTAAATAGCATTAACAACAACAACAGATACTGTGGTGTCCTATTCATATTCATCGATTTCAAAAAAGCATTTGATGTGATAGACCATAACCTTCTTCTTAGAAAATTAAAATTGTATGGCTTATCCACAAAAACTCTTAAGTTTTTTCAATCATATCTCGCAAATAGGCAACAATGTGTGGAAATCAATACATCTACCTCTTCATTTCAAACACTTTCCTATGGCGTCCCACAAGGCTCTATCCTGGGTCCCTTACTGTTCACAATTTACATCAATGATCTACCACTCCATATCACATCCGCATGTGAACTCTTTGCAGATGATACAACAATACACACAAATCATTCTGATGTTACTGTTCTTGCACAAACTTTACAAGAAAGTGCGAATGACCTCGTAAAATGGACTGAAACTAAATCACATGTCGCTTCACCCTCAAAAAACTAAATCCATGCTTATCACAACCAGGCAAAAAAAAGACAAAATCTCACTATTAAGTTTCCTCCTGTACATCTGAAAGATGAACCTGTTGAACAGGTAACATGCCTCAAAGTGCTAGGAATAACAATTGATAACAACATTAGTTGGCAAGCTCACATAAACTCACTGTGCAAAAAAGTTTCACAGAAAGTTTATCAACTCTCTCCAAAATCAAACGCTTCCTCGACCTGCATTCACGCAAGCTCTTTTTTCAGTCTCATATTCAATCACACATAGACTATGGATCTACTCTATGGGACTGTGCTAGCGCTAACACCCTCAAACCATTACTAAGCCTACACAAGCGAGCGCTCAAATTAGTCCTCCTAAAAACCAGTAGTCTCTCTGACTCGGGACTATAAAAAGATTCAGGTTCTCCCCTTAAGTCTGAGATTAGAATACAACAAAGGATAGTAATGCACAGGATTGTGTCTGGGAAGGCACCCACCACATTAGTTCACAGATTCTCGATAAATTCCTCAAGAACTCTACCTAAACTTCATGTCCCCCTGTTCCTAGAATTGACTTATTCAAATCCAGTTTAACATATTCAGGATCCTGTCAATGGAACTCGCTCCCTGAATCAACCAAACAACACCAATGCATATCAACCTTCAAACACCATTATTTCAACCATCTCATCTGCCAGTATTTGCATACTCCGCCATAAATCCACCACCAACCACCACCCCCCTCTTTACCTTATGTATGAACCTGTCTAATTAGAAAGTGTTGTGTATTTGAAATGCACATCTTCTGTTTAGTTTAGTATGTCTTATGTGAGTGTGTGTGTGTGTGTGTGTGTGTGTGTGTGTGTGTGTGTGTGTGTGTGTGTGTGTGTGTGTGTGTGTGTGTGTGTGTGTGTGTGTGTGTGTGTGTCTGTTGCCCTCTGTGTGTTATGCATTGCCCTCTTCTCATTATCTCTCTTATCTCTTCTCTCTCTCTCTCTCTCTCTCTCTCTCTCTCTCTCTCTCTCTCTCTCTCTCTCTCTCTCTCTCTCTCTCTCTCTCTCTCTCTCTCTCTCTCATGATCTCTCCTGTAATGACTGGATATATTATCTAGATGACATCCCCCACCCCTACCCGTGGTGACTGGGCTATCATTATGCATCCGCCCCCCCTCCATTTATGCTTATTTTCTTTTTTTTCTGGTGCTTCAAAATCGATTGTCTTACATCTCCTTGTTGTTTTTGATTGGTAGATTGTTCTAAACATGCTCTTTCCCACACCCTCTCGCCTCTTCTCCCTATCGTCGTTCCCTGCACTCCTTTCGCTCATGCAT
>JADBJO010001563.1:295000-297500 GCA_016801955.1 Conus betulinus | reverse complement strand
CATGCCACTCTTGCTGATAATCTCTGGGTGACTATTCCATTCTGGGAGGTCTGCAGCAGTGCACTCCCAGTCATCTGCCCCGTCCAGCAGACTCTGCCTGCATGTTCCGAGTGGCACTGTTGTTCTTGGCCATGATTCGCTGCCTCCTGCCGTGAAGAATGTTGCGGGTGCTTTTGGAGTCCTGATTTTTCCCTTTTGTGGTGTTGGTACTAGCCCAGACTACTTGTACAATCTCTTTGAGCACTTGGTTGTGCCTCCATGTGTACCTTCCTTGAGCCAGGGCTACTTTACATGAGCTTAGGACATGCTCCACTGTTTGTTTTTCATGGCAAAGGGGGCATGAAGGATCGTCTGTTTTTCCCCACTTCACCAGGTTTGCATTTGAAGGCAGAAGGTCATATGCAGATCTGAGAATGAAGCTGATCCTGAGAGGGGCCATGTGCCAAATGTCATTCCAAGTGAGACTTCTTTGGAGTGCATTCTCCCACGTTGTCCATTGCCCTTGCTGGCTCTGCTGGACTGCTTTTTGGAGTCTTTGTTGGTCTTCTTCTTTTCTCATCTCCTGAATCATCATGTCTCTTTTGGCTTTTCCTTTGGCCTTTGACCACCATTCAGTTTTGGTCACCCCAGTCCTTGTCTGTTGGTCTGTGTGTGTCCTGTTATTTCTCTGATCTTGAGACTTTCTTTTGCAGAATCCATCGCCTCTTGAACTTTCCATTTTCTGCCTGTCTTCAGCTGGGGCTTGATTGCTTCAACCACCTTGTCTCCTGAGTCCTCCAGCATGCTTTGAAGTCTGATCTTCCCTGCTTTATATTCCTCCAGGATGGATTTCAGTGGTAGTTTCAGCTTTGCTTGGCGACAGTATAGCGCTATGTCAGTCAGAGACAGGGTGGGACACCAAGCCATTTCCTTGTGAACTTGTTGATTTTGGATTCCATTGCCTCCACTATGCTGGTGCAGATGTCGTATATCATCAGAGGCCATAGGAGCTTTGGTATCAGCATGAACTGCAGACACCAGACCTTGTATTTGCCAGGGAGCCCACACTGGTCAATGGTCTCCAAGCCTTCTTCCGACATCTGTTTGGTTTCTTTTGCTCTTTGTGTGTCTTTCAGCGTATCATCATACCATCTTCCAAGGCTCTTGACTGGCTCTTCTGTTTACTGTTGGAATGGTCTGGTTGGCAACACTGAAGACCACAGATTCGGCCACTTTTCCTTTCCTCAGTGAGAGACTCCGTGATTTCTTTGGCTTGAACTTCATTCTGGATGATGAGCAACTATGTCGTCCAGCCTCTCTCCAGCACATGACGTGTCTCGGCTTCTTCTCTGGATGAAATCACTGTAGTGTCATCCATGAAGGCCTTGAGAGGGGGGCATCTTGTATCCATCGCCAAGGTCTGTCTGTCTTGCGTTGCTTGTTGCTGTGTTGTTTGCAGTTTTGATGGATATGGAGCACCTTGGCTCACCCTGAGGGAACGGTCACAAGAAGTGTTTTCTCTTCTTCTGTTTGTTTGTTTGGTTTTTTTTTGGTGGCATCAGTTCTCGGATCAATGGAGCATCTAAGGTGGTGAATCTGTTGTTGTTGTTGTTGTTGTTGTTGTTGTTGTTGTGTTGTTGTACTTTAAAAAATTTTTCCCCCAAGGTTAGTGTTTTGGCATTTGATACAAAGTGTCTAGGATTGTTAATGTTCTAGTGTGTGGTGTACTGGCACACTCTCTGATAATGTGTTGATCCTTCTCCTTCTCCTCCTCTCCTCCTCTTCTTCCTCCTCCTCCTCCTCCTTTTCTTCTTCTTCTTCTTTCTTCTTCTTCTTCTTCTTCTTCTTCTTCTTCTCTCTTCAACTCTTCTTCTTCTCTCTTCTTCTTTCTTCTTCTTCTTCTTTCTTCTTCTTCTTCTTCTTCTTCTTTCTTCTTCTCTTCTCTTCTTCTTCTTCTTCTTCTTCTTCTTCTTCTTCTTTTTCTTCTTTCTTCTTCTTCTTCTTCTTTCTTCTTCTTTCTTCTTCTTCTTCTTCTTTCTTCTTCTCGTCATATTCATCCTACTCACTTCCTCCTCTAATTTTTGTTGCTCCTCCTCGTCCTCCTTTTTTTTCTTCTTCTTTCCTCGTCCTCCTCGTCCTCCTCCTCCTCCTCTCGCCTCCTCTCTTCTTCTTCTCTTCTTCTTCTTCTTCAACTTTGTCAAATGTGACAGACATCCACTCAACGTTTTTGTGGCCTTAGTTGCCAAGAGGTCATATACTGACTCAGAAAATATTGCACCACATGCCTCTTTTATTGCAGAATAGCGCCCCCCCCCCCCACCCACCCCCCTCCCTGACCCCTCTTACCCCCGCCTCTCAAAAAAAAACTTTTATTGCATCATCGAGGCTTCCCTCTGTTCGAGAATTCCCCCTCCTCCCCACCACCTTTTTTTTTTTTTTTTTTCAGCAGTACAGCCTCTCGCTCGCAACTTACCCCCCCCCCCCCCCCCCCCCCACCCCCCCACTCCCCGTTCTCTCCATC
>JADBJO010001563.1:280000-282500 GCA_016801955.1 Conus betulinus | reverse complement strand
TGGTCTTTATTCTGCTGATGCTCTGTAATGACTGGAAGTCTAGCTGATGCTAAAAGGAGAAAGAGAGAGAGAGAGAGAGAGAGAGAGACAGAAGACAGACAGACAGACAGACAGACAGGACAGACAGACAGAGACAGAGATAGAGACAGAGACAGAGACAGAGAGAGCTGATGATTAGGGCAAACGGACGCGGGTTCCTTTGTGAAGGGCTGTGTGCCCACCAGGACGCTATTCACAGACAGACTCCCCAATGATGGGAAGCTCTTTGACAAGGGAGCCTGTAATCAGCCTGCAAATTAGCTGAATTCAACCCCGGCCTGTTCACTAGGGAAATTTCACCTCAACCCTTCCATCTTTGCATCTCTCTTAAAACGACCAGCGTGGCCCCGTGAAGGTTGTCATTTCATGCTGAGCAAGCAGCCAGTCCTTTTTTCTTTCTTTTTTTTTTCTGATTGACACGTAGGGCTGTATTTGTGGTGGAGGAGTGATTTGTTACTGAATCATGGATTAGTTTCGTGACAGGTTCAGTTCGATGTTTATAGTTCGTTGTAGTTTCATCGCAGATTAGACGTGGTATGGCCTCTCTGGTCAGTGCGGCTAAACATAACATGGCTTGACCATTCGCTAGCCAGAGGTCACGGTTCTCTTTACTAGCAATGCATGATAAGTGGTGTGTAATCATTTGGTAATTACCTGGTTGTTTACGTGGAACTTGAGTGACTGTATATACTTTTGTGTGCATGTGTGTGTGTGTGTGTATGTGTGTGTGTGTGTGTGTGTGTGTGTGTGTGTGTGTGTGTGTGTGTGTGTGTGTGTGTGTGTGTGTTAGTATTAGTAGTAGTGTGTGTGTGTGTGTGTGTGTTGTGTGTTTGTGTTTGTGTGTGTGTGTGTGTGTTTGTGTGTGTGTGTGTGTGTGTGTGTGTGTGTGCACGCCTGTGTATGCGTGTGTGTGTGTGTGTGTGCTGCGTGCGTGTGTGTGTGTGTGTGTGTGTGTGTGCGTGTGTGTGTGTGGTGTGTGTGTGTGTGTGTGTGTGTGTGTGCGTGCGTGCGCGTGCGTGCTAAATGAATATATTTATCCTGAAAAATCACATTCTGAGCGTCTGAAAATCTGCAAGCACATATACAGTCTGTTTTGCTGGCATCTGTCATAGGCATGGACAAAAATATGATAGCATTTAGCCAATCAGTCATCAGTCGAGAATGAATGGTCTATCAACGCGCTGTACGTAATTTACCACCGGAACTGTGCCATATGCATGCTATTCATGATTGATTTTATCATTGAAATTCCTAAAAGAAATAACGATTTTCAATTGCATAAAAGTGTATTGTCACACATGCAGACACAGTTTACCTTATGGACATGTTCTGGACGCACCCGACCTCATCACAGCTCTGCTCACGTTACCTATTTCGGTTTCAATTTTGCTTGAATGTGATGCGTTTTTGGGGGGGCGGGTCATGACATGGCACAGTGCTTCTAGAAAACCTCAGTTTTCTTCCCTCACCTTGCACTGACTGGCATCCATGACGGGGATGGCCATCTGTGTCTATATCTCCATCTGACAGGCCTGCCATCTGTCTAGGATTTGTGGTGACCAGCCGGGCTGCAGGAAGGGTCAGCAGGGTCACAACGGACAGGAAACTGTTGGTCAGTGGTGGTGGATCCAGTCTGTTGGCGTAAAAAAAAAAAACATCTACTTTCATCTTTAGCATGTTCGGCCATTTCTGCTAAAAAATAATCCCCACTATAGTAAGCGGTACAGGGTTTTTTTTTTTTTTGTTTTTTTTTTTTTGTTTTTTTTGCTGCGGAGAAAACTCGTCCAGAAAAAAAACAACATCAGGCTTTGGAGAAACTGTTTCAGTGGTTTTGATTGTGTTTCCTCAGTTTACCTGAACATGCAATCAGAAGTAGGGAAGAAAAAGGGCGGCATTAATCAGGTCTGTATGCATTCAGAAAATGCCAATGCAGCCTTCTTCAAACTGTTTTGCCTTGGTTGGCTTTGCATGTCAGTGTGTAACACAGCATTTGGAAAGCATGGGACGATGAAATATGAAACTGTATCAAGGTGCTTGCAACATCATTATTTCTAATTTCTGGGTTTGTTCTTTAGAGCGACTGCGTCTGATAAAATCTGAAATGAAAGGCATCATCACTCACGCTTTGTTTAGTTTAGTATGGCGAAAGCTTGGCTGTGTCTGGAGTGGCACTGTCTTCATCTGTCTGTGTGGGCAGGGGTGGTTGGGTCTGTGTGGGTGTGCTCGACAGCTGGAGGGTGGTGTTTTTCGCCGGTGGGCTCTGCAGTCATGAAAATACGGGCTGGTGCACTTTAAGGCTGTTATGAGTTGCATCCTGTAGTCTGATTTACCTCTGTTCAGGAGCAGTTATGTCCCTTGATATCTTAATGGAGTGCCCTGCGCGTGCCTGTACTTATCGTCAACACAGCGCAGGCCTCCAAGGATGGTACAGGACTGCTCAAAGGGCAGGTGGAGACAGTGC
>JADBJO010001563.1:270000-275000 GCA_016801955.1 Conus betulinus | reverse complement strand
ATATACCCACTGCATAGGGGAAAGTGACCCACATAGTCAAACAAAGAACTGTTGAGCTGAACAACAACTGCGTTTCATGTTAATACAAACGAATGAATACTAATACTAATAATGATGATGCTACTGCTGCTACTACTGCTACTACTACTACTACTACTACTACTACTACAAAAATAAATAAATAAATAAATATAAACCGAGCAGACTACTACTACTACTACTACTACAACTACTACTACTACTGCTGCTGCTGCTGCTGCTGCTGCTGACAATGATAACAATGATAATAATGATAAGATGATGATGATGATGATGATGATGATGATGATGATGATGATGATGATGATGATGATGATGATGATGATGATGATGATGATGATGATGACGATGATGATGATGTCGAGAAAGAAGAAGAAGAAGAAGAAGAAGAGAATGATAATGAGAATGCTGACATGAAGTTTGTTGCCATCATTCAAAGGTGTGATAAAGCCATAACGCAAAAGCTTGACGCGGCTAAATATCGAATGAGATCTGACTGTTTTACAGTTCAAACGACGATGGAGGCTAAGTCAGGGCCGAGGTGAAAGATTTGTATTGGTTAAGGAACGATGGACCAAACACAGAGAGAAATTGTTTGGTAAAGACAGAAAATGAGGCCCTGAACACTGGTGCAATAATTATGACAAGAAAGCTCAAAGCAAGACAAAAAATATCAGGTCAGGCTTTTTGCATTACTACTTCTTGGTGTCTACATTCAGTTAATCACCCAGAAAGAAAGAAATTCATAATTGTAGCGAATCCACATCTGTATTCGATACTTTCTTTCATGCTTTCCGAACCTGCTGACAGCAGATCACTGTTTGATTTTCTATCAGGATTTATTTTTGCTGGCACAAAAAAACTAAAACAAAAAACATACCAGCAACTGTGGCACTGTGGTTGATGTCTCGGACGAATGCCTGTGAGGTTATGGGTTGTCGTCTAAGTATTAAGATAGGATTGTTCACCTTCACCTGTGTCCATCCACTATTGAGAGTCATGCAGGCTCCAGTACAAGTTTACAGTCTTGTTGTGCGGCCTACACCTGAAAGTAAATGTCTGCAGTATCTTTATTGCCATCCTTATCCTTCTCTGATATCACACAATTAAAAAAAAAAGAAACACATGTTTGAAATTCTGCGTTTGTCAAGATAGAAGGTATAAAAGATTGGACAGCAAGATACTGGTACCAGAACGACCACCCTTTGCTGAAGCTAAGTCTGTGCTGGAAAGCCAAGTACCACAGCCAGTAAAAGAATTCTGTCTTGAGGCAAAAATGGTGACGTCATGCATCCATGGTATGGCTCTTGGAGTGGCTGGGCCATAAAAAAAAAAACAAGATATGAAATGAGAAGAGCACACCACGTTGTCTTCCCCAGTGATGTGGACCACTCCTTGTCAGCTCCTATCACCACTGCCCTGTCAGTATCTGTAACATGGACGAGTGTCTGTGCAGTGTGCCTACACAAGCCTTTAAGCTGTTTGCTTCAGTCACACTCAACTGAAAGTGCCCTGACACTCCAATTCAGGAGGAAGGCTTAAGACCAGAGGGAGAAACTGTTCAGTTGGCTGGAATCAAGGAGAAGATTTATAGTTGACACTTTTTTTCTCAGAGGACTGTAAAAGTTCACGCTCAGACAGTTTCAGAAGCAAGACCAGTCTTGCGATAAAAACATGCCCTCAGACACCTGTGGCCAGCATAGTGGATGAACCGTACGAACAGGAGAGGTACTTTAGCAAAGTTGTGTAACAACTGGTTGCCATCACCACCACATCATCGCCCCAGGGTTTAAAAAACTTAGGATCTAGCTTTCCAACACCTCCACTGCTCTGCCGAGACTCTCGTCACTTTCACTGATTAAACACTCAGACATTGCTTCCAGGGATTCGCACCATGCTTTTTTTTTTCTTTTTCTTTTTTAAATCATAAACGCTGCTCCCTTTTGCCCTTCGCCCCTCCATTCCCATCCAACTGCAGCTCCCCCCCAATCCCCCACCCACACACACACACACAATCCTCCCCCTCCATCCCGATGCCCCAGACTTCTTACGTTCTTCATTCTGTCTCTCAGTCTGGCTGCGCATCGTTAAGAAGCAAAGAACAGTTTAACAAATAAGTCCCTTGTTTGTTATTTCATTCGGTAGCACAGCAATGCTGGTTTTAATCTTCGTTCAAACGATTTTTAATATATGCGACAAAAGTTTATGACAGGCAGTCAAACTGGATTCGAAAGCATTTTAGTTTACATACGTATGCTTCAGCTTGCTTAGCTTTAGACGGAAATAAATATGAGTTCAGCTTGTGCCATGTTAATTCACATAGAACAATTAGCTCATCTGTGTGGAGAGACAGTTACATGGAATTGTATGATATACATTGCGACATTTGCTGGTGTCGTTTTCTCTTGGTTTATCAATATGTATTTTTTAAAGCGGAAAATGTAGTACTTCACGTTTTCAACATGGTGCAAATAACGGTGGGATGAAGGTGGTTCTGCTTGGGAGAAAAAGTGGAAGGATATGTATGAAGGGAAAGGAAGAGGAGTGTTGGAATTAATGCACTCAAGCCATGCCTAAAACAAGAATAGCAGACGAGGCGTGGGTTAGTTTAATGGAACCTTCGATCTATATAAGTACATACACTGGCTCTACTTCTAAAATGTTGTTTAAGAAGAGGCCACAACAACTTCTCTTGTATCTACATTTTTTTGCGCGTAACTGCTTGTGTCTAAAGGATTGCAGAAATCTACACTAAACCTGACTACACTCCTCCTTCATATTCAGACTGACTGCACTGTCTTCTTTCTGTGAGGCGAGTCCTGTGTCACAATATATCTGAAAACAGTCGTCTTTATGGATTTGTCATTTTTGTGCGCTTCTTCTTGACACACGATTATAACATGCTGTTTTTAGCACGGTGATTCTTCGTGCTCAAATTTGAGCCTTGTAAATAGTCCCCTATCAGCCCTTGGCAGTATGAACCATGATTCTCATCGCCATCTGCGTAATACTAGACGACAATTTAAAAACGATGAAAAAAAAAAAGCCATAACAATTCTAACCCAAATAAACAAAACAAACAAAATTAACACCAAACAATGGGCACATTACAATAAAACAAGAGAGAGAGAGGAGAGAGGAGCATTCGAGAGAGAGAAGAGAGAGGAGACACACCTACAAGAAAAGGAGAGAGAGAGAGAGGAGAGAGGAGAGAGACATTCCCTGGGATCCAAATAGAGAGAGGAGAGAGAGAGGATTGGAGAGAGAGAGAGAGATTGTTCGGGACATTCCTGGGGGATCCAAAGATCAGTCTCGTAAAGTTTGGCAGCTCTCGCCAATGTTTTCACACAAAGTTACATCATAAGTCCGAACCTTTGCGAAGTCAGAGAGCACACAGTTGTAAGGACTGTGCATGCTTGGTAGGCTGCCAGAAGCCAAGTCTGTACCTCCCTCCACTTTTCTGTCCTCTTTTTCCAGAGTTTAATTGATAGTGACAGAGTTTACATGGTTAGCTATTTTCCTTTCTCGCCCTTGTGCAACACACTTTCTCTTCTCCCTTGTCAGTCACACACACACTCTCTCTCTCTCTCTCTCTCTCTCTCCTCTCTCTCTCTCTCTCTCTCTCTCTCTCTCTCTCTCTCTCATGCCCATGCAACAGTCCCAAACTAATTACATGAGGGAATAAGGTGGCTAGAGATTCTTCTGCAACTCTATAACATTACCACGACATATAAAAGAAGAAGCGCTATGAATAATAACTGAATTACCCTATTCCCCATGGATAGAAGACAAATGGAGTTTTGAAGGCGACAGCCACTTTTCACCCCTCTTTTCGTAGATATTTTCCTTTTTTATTATGCATATTTTTTTCCCTCTCTTAACGTCTTCCCAGCAGTTTTAACCGGATGCCTTGCTGGTGCCGGGATGTTGATTTTAACGGAAATTTGGAAGCAAGTATGTCCAGAAACTACTTAAATGACCGCTACATAAACAGACTTTTCTTTAGAGATATCTCTGTTACATGTTTTTTTTTTCTTACAGAAGCTGTTCAATAATCATGGGTGTGAAGTAATACACACAAGCACACACACACACACACACACACACACACACACATCGCGCACACAGTCATACACAAAGATATACAAATAAACACATGCGCAAGCATTCTTCGTGTGTTGCATTGTATATTGCTACCATTTGTCTTCTTTAAAAACAGAACATTTTTTTCAAGTGTGTATACTTTACTCTTAAGCCTTCAAACAAGACTTGCCTTTGATAAAGAATTGATATGATGCACACACAGGTATGGGGAGATACAAATACACACACAGGCAGGCACGCACGCACATGCGCGCGAGCTCCTGCGCGTGTGATCGCGCATATACAGGCATGGCATGCACACGCCCACACTTCTATATATATATATATATACAAGAAATGTGTTATAAATATTAAGAAACCCTCCTCTAGCTGCCTGAGAGAACCATCGTAATCCTCTCGAAGGTAGATCTGTTCGTCTTGCCTACTCCTAGGTCTTTCGTCCGCTGGAGCGGACGTATTAGAGAGACACGACTAATTGCGTCTGCGCTCCTGGTGTCAAGTAAAGACACAGCACAGTCCATAATTCTGTGGTGTTTCTCACCACCAAGGGATCAAAAAAGAATCCAACAGCACCCCCCCCAAAAAAAAAAAAAAAAAACAGCAGCGAGGGATAGTAAATAGAATAAAACAAAAGTGGGAGAGGGAAAAAAAAAAGTTGTTGAAAAAACTAAAAGCATTTTGCAAACAGTTTAAAATGTAAGGGAGAATCTTGGAGTCTATGCTTGAGGATCCATTCAAGAATGCAATGGAGATCAAAAGATATGGAACAGTCTTAACATATATATATATATATAAACAATGCTTGCTCTCATGCTTTAAATTGTAGAAATAGTGGAGTGATAAGCTTTCATATCTGC
>JADBJO010001563.1:262500-265000 GCA_016801955.1 Conus betulinus | reverse complement strand
CAGAAGCCTCAAGCAGAAAATGTAGCTTGTGTTTGTGCCTGGCCAATAACTGGTGCTCACATTCTATTTACATGCCTTGTTTTAGATCCTTTATATAAAGAATCTATCGTTAAATCTCAGAAGTGGAATCCATTAGAACAACTGCACACGAATTAGGAATAGGACATATATAGCAAAAGTATTTATGGTTCTGAGGCTAGAATATTTTTAGGTATGTGATCAATTTTGTATTGTGGAAATCCTGTATGGACTTCAGTTTTGCTAACTCCACTATTTTAATCAGTTTGTGTTTCTTTTCCGCAGCCAAACCTTCCAACACCAGCCGTCGTCCATAAAGAAATTCAAATTTTCCTTCCTTTTTATTTTTGCTTTCACGTATCTTATGATTTTGTCACAAATAAAGGTGCAAAGAAGCTCATAAGAAACAGTAACAGAACAAAAAATACCCTCAAAGAACAGCAATGACAAATCGACTCCAGTTGAAAGATCCAAATTGTTCGGAGGGGGGAGGGGGGGGTGTGTGTGGGGGGGGGGGGGGGAGAAAGGAGGGGAGAAGAGAAGCCAGCAGTTGTTGCTGTTGTTTGTTCCCTGAGGGTTGGAATTGACGTCATCCGAACTGAGAAAATCTCCGCCTTGTTGGCTCAAGCAATCAGAAGCAGAACAACGTTGCATGGGCATGAGAGACAAGCTCACCAACAGACAGACACACGCATGCACAGTCACAGTGACAAAACGCAGGATGGGAGAGGGGGGAGAAGGAGGGGGAAGAGGGTAATGTGGGGAGGGAGGGAGTTACATGAAGTCAAAAGTCAGCCAAGTCTGTAAAATCTGTCTTGTCATTATCAAAACGCTAGAGACGAGAGAGCTAGATGAGAGAGAGAGGAGAGGAGAGAGAGAGAGAGAGAGAGAGAGAGAGAGAGAGGAGAGGAGAGATTCGGGCAAGTCACCAAGTCTGCAGTGTTCCACATTGGCACTCTCTCAGCTGGTGCAGGATTTGAGAACGATGAGAAAGTGACGTAGAAAAGAAACACTGGCTGGTGGAACGATTATGTGAAACCATGGGCATCCTCAAAAGACTATTTGACATCTTGACACGAATATTTTCTACAGAGATCCGGTGCCATGGGAGTTTCAACAAAAATTGTGATAGCCAAAATTGCCCCCAATGCATATCTTCCTTCGTTCGGATTTAATTCAACATATTAAACATCTGAGAGCAGGCTAGATGAAATACCGGCTTAGTGATGATAACATCGATGAACTTGTGACTCTAAAGCAACGATGTCAGGAATATCTTTTAGAAGACCTTCATTTCCACCTTTGTCTCAGTCTCTATCTTACTTGCTCAGTCGCTTAGTACTGGTGTGGATGGCTATTCACTTGCAAGCACTTATGAGCGTAACGCACCAATGCGTGGTAGGTGAAATGATGATTATGTGGGCACACATCAGACATGTCATGGTTCATGTCAAAGGCTTCAGCAGCAATTGCTTGTCGTCGTGAAATGTGTAAATGGTTCATCCCTGAAAGATTCTCTATTATTAAGTCGTCGAACAAATGATGGGTTGCATTCTAAAGCGCACTACCGTAACAAGAAAATCATAATTTAGATAGGCATAATCTTTGTATGGATGTTTGGTATTCTGCAGAATTTTGATGATTTATCTTATACGTAGAGTGAAGAGGTTGTGAGACTGAACTTGCATACCCATTCAGTCCTACCCTAGTGTAATCTCTCCCACTGACTTGCCCATTAAAAAAAAAAAACATGCCTCGAGTGCTCTTTTGTAGACACAGCAAAAAGGTTTAATTTTATCAACATGGAGTTGAACGGGTCGGTAATTCTGTGAAGAGATTCATTTGTGATTGCATGAATAGATTCGTGGCATGAAGATTCAAGAAATGTTTTTGTACTTGTCTGCTTATCGATTAACATTGA
Organism: Conus betulinus; assembly: GCA_016801955.1. Lineage (NCBI taxonomy): Eukaryota > Metazoa > Mollusca > Gastropoda > Neogastropoda > Conidae > Conus > Conus betulinus. The sequence continues at coordinate 263,061 of JADBJO010001563.1, read as the reverse complement.
TTGCTGATGTAATCGGATCGAGAAAGATTATCAAGAGAGAGAGAGAGAGAGAGAGAGAGAGAGAGGGAGGGGGGGGGGGGGGAGGGGGGAGGGAGAACACAATTGAACGCAGTTGAACAATTGAACACAATTGAACACAGTTTTTAATGTTTCAGGCCTCCGGCCTATAACAATGTGAGCTGCAGTGCACACATAAAGAGAAAAAAGAGAAATGATAACAAAGTATATTTTTCGAAATACTAATAATGCTAATTTATAAGGGTAACTAATTATTCATACCGTGTGGGATACGAGTTCTCTTTTTTTTCAATGCATAATAAATATACATAGCAATATCTCTTGTAATATGCACGTTTTCGTTTGCAAGTACCCGGTAATTGTTTTCAGTTCAATAGAGTTCACGTTCTGAAATTGTCTGTGTGCTTCAGTATGTATTTTTCTCTGAAAGGCATATAAGCATTGAATCTTAATAAAACGTGAACTTCGTTCTCAAGTTGGTTACAAAAAGGGACATGCTTTGATATTTTCTTTGTATCTGCTATTTATATTCAGGTCGTTTAG
>JADBJO010001563.1:255000-257500 GCA_016801955.1 Conus betulinus | reverse complement strand
TCCCCCTCTTCCATCTTTCTCTTTCTCTCTGTCTAATCTCTGTCTTTCATAGCCCTGCTACATAACACACACACACACACACACACACACACACACACACACACACACAACACACACACACACACACACACACAACACACACACACATACACACGCACACGCACACACGCACCGCACCGCCCCCCCCCCCCCCCGCCCAAAACAAAACACACACACACACACACACACACACACACACACACACATGTATATATATCAAGTCAAGTTACCACTTTCCGCGGTCACTGAGGAGAAACAACCAGGTTTCGAAATACCGGTATCTGACCAGGAGTTACATGTTAGTGAGTTTTCTCCCTATTGGAGACTGTCTCCCCCTTGGAGACTATAAGCTTGCTGAAGGCTCATTTTGAGAAGCATTTATTATTCCCCATTCACCACTCAAGCACATACTGTTAGTCAGGCGGAATTGTCTGCCACTGCAGATATGAATGCTTATATCTCCCCCTATTTCTTCAATCTAAGACATAAGAGCAAGCTTTGTTTATAATTGAATATATATATATATATATATATATATATATATATATATATATATATATATATATATATATATATACAGACAGACAGAAATCGAAGCAAATAGACAAGCTGGTAGACAGACAGACAGACAGACAGACAGACAGACCGACACAGGACAAAAAAGACATGGTAGGGAAGGGTGCGAGGGCTGACTCCCTCTCAGTTCAAACAGTCGCTACTCTCTGGGTCACCGTACAGCAGTCAGCATTCTGTGTTCACATATGCACGTCACTTGTGTCTGGTAACAGCATGGAAGCCTTAGCAGGCTCATCAAGCCCGGTTTGAAACCACATACTGGGAGAACGCACAATAACAACAACAACAACAACAACAACACAAGAATAACGACGACGACACAACAACGACGACGAAGGCAACAACAACAGCAGCAGCAGCAGCAGCAGCAGCAGCAGCAGCAACAACAACAACAACAAAAAAAATGCGGTATATGCCTTGATCAAATGGGGGGGGGGGGGGGGGGGGCTAATATATTCTTTTAATGTATGTCATCTGAGAAAATCATTTCTGTAAATACTTTTTTTTTTACTTGGATTTTCTATGCGATTTCCCCATGTCTTTAATTAAGGAAACACTGAACTGAAGTGTTCTGGAAGCTGTCGTGTCCTGTCATCTTCTTCTCGATGATTGTATTCGGTCAGCCTTAGTGGCCCCAACACATCTCTCTCTCTCTCTCTCTCTCTCTCTCTCTCTCTCTCTCCTCTCTCTCTCTCTCTCTCTCTCTCTCTCTCGCGCTCTGTGTGTGTGTGTGTGTGTGTGTGTGTGTGCGCGTGCGCGCGCGCGCGCACGCGCGCGTGTGTGTGTGTGTGTGTGTCTCTCTCTCTCTCTCTCTCCTCTCTCTCTCTCTGGGTCTCTCTCTCTCTCTCCTCTCTCTCCTCTCTCTCTCTCTCTCTCTCACTCTCTCTCTCGTGTGTGTATGTGTGTGTGTGTGTGTATGTGTGTGTGTGTGTGTGTGTGTGTGTGTGTGTGTGTGTGTGTGTGTGTGTGTGTGTGTGTGTGTGTGCAACAAGAATATGTTTTATCTCGAAACAGTTTGAGAATTACTGCCTCACAAACTGAAAAGTTTGCTCGCCTTGCCTGTGTTCCCAGCAAATGCAAAAAACCTGTATGGAACCACCCTGTTTCTGTTCCCGTTTCTGATATAGGTATGCACTATACATTGTCTGGTGAACCAGTCACATCGTTAGAATGAAAAGTCTGTAGGCGCGCAGTACGTAAATTTACCACCAAAATTATGGCGTGTAAATATAGTTGAAGGGTTCTGTTACAGACATGTTTTGGACTCATCTGACCGGATCATGGAACTGATTCCTAGCTTAACTCACGTCATCTGTTTTTTGGCCGCAATTTTTCTCGAACGCGATGCATTTTTGGGATCGTGAAATGATTCAGTGATTCTGGATACCTTTTCCTCACCTTTCACCTCTCATACCTTAGTTTTCTCCTCTTACTATGCACTCACTGACCATCATGCTAGGGGATGGTTGTCTGTGTCTATCATCTCCATCTGACAGGCCTGACATCTGTCTAGGACTCGAGTTTACCAGCTGGGGTGCAGGAAAGGTCAGCAGGGTCAGAACGGACAGGAAACCGTTGTTCAGTGGTGGCGATCCAGTCTGCTGACTCGTCACGAAAACAGTTATCTGTTTCATCTCCAGCATGTCTGGCACCTTCCACGAAGTCACGGCTCTCCAGGGCCCAGCTCTGCTGGGTTCTTTTCTGCAGACAGGACACGCCTAGGGCAACACCAGACTGTTGGGCTTGGTTTGGATTGTTTTCCTCAGTTTATCTGAGCGTGCCGTCAGAAGAGGCCAAGGAGGACATTAACCGAGTCATATATACATTCAGATGGTGCCAGTACAGGCTACCTCAGGCTGCATGCAGTAGCAGACCTTACATGTCG
>JADBJO010001563.1:247500-250000 GCA_016801955.1 Conus betulinus | reverse complement strand
GAGTTGAAGTTTAAGTCAAATTAGATTGAACTATAGCCCAATCACAAAGGCCATATCAGAGCTGAGGTTGAAAATCAGTAGTCGTGAATGAAGAATGGACCAAACCCAAACATAATTTTGACAAAAATAGAGTTGCAGTCACGTACATTGATGTAACAATTAAGATACGCCATACATAAGAACAAATTCCAGTTTAAGTAGCTTGTGCCACAGCTTGTTGGTTCATATCCAGTTAAAAACACAGAAGCAAATGGAAATAAGTTCGGAATCGTACATGAATCAGTTTCTGCATTAATTGATCCTTTCCGTCACTTCCTTTCCTTTGGTTGAAGCCAAGACTGCACTGGGGTACTTATTCTCATGGCCAGTGCAAGAATTTCTTGAGCCTTGAGACAGAAGTTGATGATACCATGCATCCCAGATATGCCTCGGAAGAGGGCTGTGCCTTAAACATCATCAAACGAAATGACCAGAGCACACCAGGTTGTCTTCCCCTAGAATGTGGACACCAGTCACTGCCAGCACTATCACTACCGTAGGGCCAGGATCAGAATGTCCAACATGGACGACGAATCGTATGGTGTGTGCCTGCACAACAGATTAAGCAAGTTCTTCAGTCTTGCTCTCACCCGAATGTGACCTAGAAATCTGAAGGAAGGCTTAAGCCCGGAGGGAGAAACTGTTCAGCTGGTTGGATTCGGCAGGAGATTAATACCTGACACTTTTCTGTTTGTAAACTGCAAAAGTTCACGCTCAGGAAGTTTCAAGACTAATCTTGCGATCAAAATCTCTTCAGGCGTCTGTGGTCAGCATGGTGGATGAACCTGAAGAACACAAGACGTACTCTGTCAAAGTTGTGTAACAGCCCGTTTACCATCACCTCACCTCACCGCCCCAGGGTAAAAAGAAAACGTTAGGGTCCCTCCTCGTTCCAATACCCCAGCTCATATGCCAGGACTCTCCTCACTTTCGCTGATTAAACACTCAGACATCGCTTCCAGTGATTCCTTACTTTTTTTTTTTATTTAATAAGCTCCCCTTCCTCCTGCCCTCTCCTCCTTCCTCTACTCCCGACAAACTGCTCCACCCCCCCCCCCCCACCCCTTCCCTCTCAGTGGTTCTGCACATTTTTAGGAGGCAGAGAAAAGCTGAATTCAACCCATTTTCATATGCAGCAAAACTTATAAAGGAGAGGTGTGTTTGAATTTGCTGCTTATGAGCGCGTACATGTACACTTCAAATTGCTCAGGTTTAGATGAGACAGTCAGTTTGTCTCATGGTAATTTATGTGGAACAATTCATGCAAATGCGAATGCATACATGTACGTGAATATGGTTTTACATCAGGGAAACAAAATTGCATGATTTTCTTTTCAAAATTTGCAGGTAAGGTTTTTTTTATGCAGAAAACACTGTAGTACTACGCGTTTTGAATGGGGGTCTGAATAAGGATGTGGCGATGGCGGTACTGATCTGAAAGGGAAGAGGAATGGAGGGGATGGAATAAGGATGTGGCGATGGCGGTACTGATCTGAAAGGGAAGAGGAACGGAGGGGGTGGAAGGAAGGTAAGAGAGATGGGCTGAATGCACTCTACCCATATATGACCTAAAAAGTAGACAGGGCTTGAACAGTTTAACAGACTTAGTTTCAAAGTGAGATGACTGCATGCGGACATTGAAACCAACTTTTCAAGAGAAAACGCTATTCTGCCAGATGTAAGGGACAAATTTTGTCTCTTTGCTCTGACAGAGTTACATAGTGACATCGATAAGCGCCACTTCTACAACCATGTTGAAGTACTAGACTTCAAAGAGAAATGGCTACTCTTGTCTAGAATGGTCATACATAACCGCTTCGGTTTAGGAAATTGTAAGATCAATAACAAGCCTGGCTATACCGCCCTTCTCTTTAGGACTGCACTTTGTCTTGTTCACTGGATACTCTCCTGTGTCAAATTAGAACTGAGCTTTCGAATTAGGGACCTGTCACATCTGCGCACATGTTTCGGCTTCCACAGAGCACAAAGTGTTGTCTTCAGCACAGTGATTCTTCACGCACGTTTTCCCAACTTCATGTAAATCGTCCTGAATCACACCACTAATCAACATGAATCCAGACTCTCACTACGTTCAAACCCCATAGCATAGCCGAAAACAAACAAAAACGTCACGCCATGACAATTCTCACCCAGAAGATGAATGCATGGCATTTGCCACAAAGCACCATGTCTTTTAATTCCCCGTGGCATTGAAGAATGTGTCATGGTGGGAAGTCTTATCAGAGATGCAGAAGACGAACTACATTTCAAGGGGGGTAATGCAAAGTCAGCTACATCCTCTGTTGTGGTTCTTTGAAAAGTTAGAAATCATTTTAGACTTACAGACGAGGCCTCCTTTTCTAACATATATACAACACAAACAAGAGAGAGAGAGAGAGAAGGAGGAGAGAGAGGGAGAGAGAGAGGGGGGGGGGGCTGGGAGGGAGGGAGGGAGCGAGAG
>JADBJO010001563.1:230000-242500 GCA_016801955.1 Conus betulinus | reverse complement strand
TCAAAGCTAAGTGCATTTTCGTTATTTGTTTCATGTTTGTTGCACCCGAAGAAGACCTAAGAGGTTGAAAACGCGTTGTGGTTTGTCTTGTGACTCGTTTGTCCACGTTTCTCTGGGCGGTTCGCTGACATTTATTTAAGATTTGTTTAGATTTCCGCCTGCAGTCGTTTCACTTTGCAACTAGATCTATTCAGAGGAATGTTTTCTCCTTCAACTCTTGTGAACGCTATCATAGGCTTACAAACAATATGTCCAAATGTAGCTGCCAGAGAGGAAAAAGTGACCCATACATTCACGTGAAGAACTGCTGAGGCTGAAGTGTGTGTCAGGAAAACCAGTGTGATACAAACGAATAATAATAACAATAACAACAATAATAATAATAATAATAATAACAATAACAATAATAATAATGATAATAACGATATTAATAATGATAACAATAGTAATAATGATGATAATATTGGCAATGATAATAATGATAATAATAATAATAATAATAAGAAGAAGAATAAGAATAAGAATATAATATAATGATCATAATAATAGATGATAGTAGTAATGCTATCGACAATGATATGATAATAATGATAATGATAATAATAGTAGCAATAGTAATAATGATAATGAAATTACAAAACTGATTCACAGACAATAAACAAGTCAGTGATATTCCGTACCACCGAGATTTCATCAGGATGTTGACACGAGGCTCGTTGCTATCTTTCAAAGCTGCGCTATGGCAATGAAGGAAATGTTTGATGAGGCTGAAGATCAAATAAAAATATGCCAGAGACATATAATGACGCAGAGATTATTACTATCATTTTAGGCAATCTTAATCTAACGTAAATGTCCACGATATCACCATTGCCATCCCAATGCTCTTCCATCATCACACAATTAAAACAAAGTTTCAAATTCTGTGTTTGTCAAGATAGAAGGTATAGAACAGGGGCAGATACTGTCAGCAGAACAACTGCCTTTTGTTAAAGACAAGTCTATTCTGTGGAGCCAGTTCCCACAGCCGATGAAAGAATTTCTTTAGCCTTTAGGGGGAAAAATGATGACATCGAACATCTCTGGTGTGGCCCTTAAGGTGGCTGGCTGCTCCATAAACATTATGCAATGAAATGAGCAGAGCATACACCAGGTTGTCTTACCCAAGGATGTGGACCAGTCAGTGCCAGCACCATCAGCACTGTCGGGTCAGAATTTGTACCATGGAAGAATGTGTGTGTGTGTGTGTGTGTGTGTGTGTGTGTGTGTGTGTGTGTGTGTGTGTGTGTGTGTGTGTGTGTGTGTGGGGGTGCCAACACAACAGTCTTAGCATGTTCTTCACTCACGCTCAACTGAAAGTGACCTGACACTTTAAGACTTGAAGGAGGCTTAGGACCTGGGGGAGAAAATGTTCAGTTGGTCGGAGTCCTGCAGAAGATATATATTTGACACTTCCCTCTTAGAAACTGTGAAAGTTCATACTGAGACAGTTTCAGAGAGACTTGTCCTGCGATAAAAACATCTCCTTAGACAGCTGTGGTCAGCATGGTGGGTGAACCTTCCGAAAAGTCGACGTAGTTTGGCAGAGTTGTGTAACAACAGATTACCTTCACACCACATCACCTCCCCAGGGTGAAGAAAAAAGTTAGGATCCTTCTTTCCAGCACTTCCACGCGTCTGCCTGGTCTCTATCCCCACTTTCGCTGATTAAAACACTCAGACATTGCTTCTGGCGATTCACCACAATGCTTCCTTTTAATCTGTGTTTAGGTGCCACTCTCTCCTACTCCTTTCCTCTCCACCACCAACCATTTGCTTCCCATCTTCCCTTTTTCTTACTTCTTCTCTCTGTTTGCCAATCTGGCCATGCCTATTTCAGATGTAATTCTGATTTTGATCTTCATTCAGCCAATTTTGATACGGAATTTTTTTTTTCTGAACAATAGGGCTATTTGACTCGTCTGCATTTGAGTGCACATACATCTGCTTCAGTTTGCTCAGCTTTAGATGGACATGAATATCAGTTCAGCTTGCGCTACGTTGGTTTATGTTGAACAATTCGTGCATTAGTGAATGAACAGTTACAGGGATGTGTTCTTATGTCACTGTAGCAAAATTGTATGATATTCATTGCCACATTGTGGACATAGTTCGCTTTTGCTTTATTATATAATTCGACTCAGTAAACGCTGCAATATTATATATTTTGTTTTTTAATATGGTAGCGTCTGAATAAGAGTGGGGTGACGGTGGAACTGTTAGGGAGGGGATTAGGAAGGATATGTATGAGGGGAAGGGAAGTGGAGTGTCGGTGCCAATACACTCGAGCCAAAGTTTGGATAATGGAGCCCTCAGTCTACACAGGTACATCAATTGCTCTGATAATGGAGCCCTCAATCTACACAGGTACAACAATTGCTCTGATAATGGAGCCCTCAATTAACACAGGTACAACAGTTGCTCTGATAATGGAGGCCTCAGTCTACACAGGTACAACAGTTGCTCTGATAATGGAGCCCTCAATCTACACAGGTACAACAGTTGCTCTGATAATGGAGGCCTCAATTAACACAGGTACAACAATTGCTCTGATAATGGAGGCCTCAATTAACACAGGTACAACAGTTGCTCTGATAATGGAGGCCTCAATTAACACAGGTACAAACAGTTGCTCTGATAATGGAGGCCTCAATTAACACAGGTACAACAGTTGCACTGATAATGGAGGCCTCAGTCTACACAGGTACAACAGTTGCACTGATAATGGAGGCCTCAGTCTACACAGGTACAACAGTTGCTCTGATAATGGAGGCCTCAATTAACACAGGTACAACAGTTGCTCTGATAATGGAGGCCTCAATTAACACAGGTACAACAATTGCACTGATAATGGAGGCCTCAGTCTACACAGGTACAACAGTTGCTCTGATAATGGAGGCCTCAATTAACACAGGTACAACAGTTGCTCTGATAATGGAGGCCTCAATTAACACAGGTACAACAGTTGCACTGATAATGGAGGCCTCAATTAACACATGTACAACAGTTGCTCTGATAATGGAGGCCTCAATAACACAGGTACAACAGTTGCTCTGATAATGGAGGCCTCAATTACACAGGTACAACAGTTGCTCTGATAATGGAGGCCTCAATTAACACAGGTACAACAGTTGCTCTGATAATGGAGGCCTCAATTAACACAGGTACAACAGTTGCTCTGATAATGGAGGCCTCAGTCTACACAGGTACAACAGTTGCACTGATAATGGAGGCCTCAGTCTACACAGGTACAACAGTTGCTCTGATAATGGAGGCCTCAATTAACACAGGTACAACAGTTGCTCTGATAATGGAGGCCTCAGTCTACACAGGTACAACAGTTGCTCTGATAATGGAGGCCTCAGTCTACACAGGTACAACAGTTGCTCTGATAATGGAGGCCTCAATTAACACAGGTACAACAATTGCTCTGATAATGGAGGCCTCAGTCTACACAGGTACAACAGTTGCACTGATAATGGAGGCCTCAGTCTACACAGGTACACAGTTGCTCTGATAATGGAGGCCTCAATGTACACAGGTACAACAGTAATGGAGGCCTCAATCTGATATAATGGAGGCCTCAATTAACACAGGTACAACAGTTGCTCTGATAATGGAGGCCTCAATTAACACAGGTACAACAATTGCACTGATAATGGAGGCCTCAATGTACACAGGTACAACAGTTGCACTGATAATGGAGGCCTCAGTCTACACAGGTACAACAGTTGCACTGATAATGGAGGCCTCAATGTACACAGGTACAACAGTTGCACTGATAATAGAGGCCTCAATCAACAGTTGCTACAGGCCTCAGGGTACAACAGTTGCACTGATAATGGAGGCCTCAACACAGGTACACACAGGTATAACAGTTTGCACTGATAATGGAGGCCTCAATCACAGGTACAACAGTTGCATAATGGAGGCCTACACAGGTACAACAGTTGCACTGATAATGGAGGCCTCAATTAACACAGGTACAACAGTTGCACTGATAATGGAGGCCTCAATTAACACAGGTACAACAGTTGCACTGATAATGGAGGCCTCAATGTACACAGGTACAACAGTTGCACTGATAATGGAGGCCTCAATGTAACACAGGTACAACAGTTGCACTGATAATGGAGGCCTCAATTAACACAGGTACAACAGTTGCACTGATAATGGAGGCCTCAATAACACAGGTAACAGTTGCTCTGATAATGGAGGCCTCAATGTACACAGGTACAACAGTTGCTATGATAATGGAGGCCTCAATTGTACACAGGTACAACAGTTGCTCTGATAATGGAGGCCTCAATTACACAGGTACAACAGTTGCTCTGATAATGGAGGCCTCAATTAACACAGGTACAACAGTTGCTCTGATAATGGAGGCCTCAATGTACACAGGTACAACAGTTGCTCTGATAATGGAGGCCTCAATGTACACAGGTACAACAGTTGCTCCGATAATGGAGGCCTACACACAGGTGCTCTGATAATGGAGGCCTCAGTCTACACAGGTACAACAGTTGCTCTGATAATGGAGGCCTCAATTAACACAGGTACAACAGTTGCTCTGATAATGGAGGCCTCAGTCTACACAGGTACAAGAATTGCTCTATTTCTAAACCTTTGTCAAAGTCGATGGAGCAAAGCCGAAGAGCGTCCTTTGTTTGTACATTTGTCACACGTAACTACTTCGGTCCAGGGGATTACAAAATCCACAACAAGCCTGACGACACTCCACTTCCTCACTAGGACTGCACAAGCTTCTTTCGCTAGCTACTTCCCTGTGTCACGTTTTAACTGCAAACGTTCGGGTCAGGGATTTGCTACTTTTGTGCACTTGTCGCTGACTCCATATATTACTATACGTTTTTTTTTTTTTTTCCGCACAGTGGCCCTTCGTGCACGATTTTGAAATCCATGGAAACAGTCCTTCATCACACCAATAATCCATCTAAATCAAGACTCTCGTTGCCATCCAATCTCCATAGAATTAGATGAATTTTTTTTTAAAAGGGTCAACCCATGACAATTCTAACAGAGATGGGCACATGGCATCACAATAAAGCACCATGGCTTTTACTCCCTGTGGTACTCATGTATAGATCTCTATAAGTACTCTCTGTGCGGATATTGCAAATAACAAACTACGTTTCAAGGGGCTTTAGGCAAAGTTAAGAACTTATCTCTTATTTTTATTTATTAGAACGTTAATCAATCATTTCTGAATCTTAACAGAGGCATAATTTCATAGCCACAATTAAACGAGAGAGAGAGAGAGAGAGAGAGAGAGAGAGAGAGAGAGAGAGAGAGGGAGGGAGAAAGAGAGACAGAGACAGAGAGACAGGGAGACAGACAGACAGGGAGACATAGACAGACAGAGACAGACAGAGAGATTTCAATTGTTTGGTTTGACATTCCCTGAGAACCAAATATCCACTTCGCAGTTCAGCAGCTCTTGCCCATGTTTTCACACAAAGTGCCATGGGTCCAAGGCTCTTCGTAAGTCTGAGAGCACTCTGTGGTGAGAACCACGCGCGTCTGGTGAGCTGCCAGAACCCAAGTCTCTACCTTCCTCCACTTTCTCCAAACACTGTTTCTCAAGAGTTTTAATGGTGATGGCCAATTCTTCAGGCTTGGCTGCACGTATCTTTCTCGCACTATTTGGGCAATTTCTTTCTTCCCCGGTTATTCCCCCACGCTCTCCCTCTCTCTGATCCCCCCTCTCTCTCCCTCTTTCTCTCTCTCTCCCAAAACAATCTGAAACTCAATAATATTATCACAACAGAAAAGGCGCACTATGAATAAATAACCTGATTGCCCTGTTCCCCACGGATAGAGGACAAATGAAACTGGAAACAACAGCACGCTTTCTTTTCTGGGTTCTTCCTAGTCGTATTAACAGTCTTTCTTGCGGGTACTGGGTAGTAATTGTTCTCGTTGAAATCTGGAGACAACGTGTGTAAGTAAACATTTGAAATGCCTACAGCAGAAAATAAAATTTTTCTTGTCAACGTTATTTGAGGAAGAATTACACACACACACGTGTAGACATACACACGGATACACAAACTCCAGTATGCATTCTTCATACGCTTAATTTGACTAATATGTAAATGTTGGTTTTTAGCGTTTCATATAAGTATGCCGTTTGCGTATTTGCACGCACGTATGAACACACTCGCCCGCATGTGTGTTTGAATACACGTATACAACATGTGTGTGTGTGTGTGTGTAGGCCAATCTCTCTCCCTTTCTTTGTGTGTGTGTGTTGAACATTAAGTAGTGGGGGGGGAAACAAGTGCAGGTCAACATTCTTCTTCCATCATTATAGTAATGACTTCGCAAAGATTGGATATTGAGATGAAAAATAAAATTAAAAATGAAGCATATGGGAAAATGTACATCATAAATATGAAAACCCTTCGCTAGCTGCATGAGGAAATAAGAAACCCTTCGCTAGCTGCATGAGAAAACTATCGCAGTTCCTCTCAAAAACACATCTATATGTATCGCCTGCTCCGATGCAATTCGTTTCAAAAATAGATCTATATGTATCGCCTGCATGTGTCGTCTGCTCCGATGCAATTCCTCCTTTCAAAAACATATCTATATGTATCGCCTGCATGTATCGCCTGCTCTGATGCAATTCCTCTCAAAAACAAATCTATATGTATCGCCTGCTCCGAAGCCTTTTCTCTCAAAACAAATGTATCGCCTGCTCCGAAGCCTTTTGTCCACTGGATCGGACTCATCAGGAGGACACGGCTAATTGTGTCTGTGCTCTTGGCGTCAAATAGAGACACACCACAGTCCATAATTCTGTGGTGTTCCGACCGCCAAGGGTTCGAAAAAGAATCCAACAGCACCCCCAAAGCAGCCAGCGAAAGGTAGTAGAATTAAACAAAACGAAAGTGTGGAGAGGAAAAAAGTTGTTGAAAACTAAAACATTACGCAAACAGTATAAAATGTAAGGGACAATCTTTGAGGCTATGCTTGAGGATCCATATAAGGATGCAAGGGAGATCAAAAGATACGGAACATGTCTGAGTGGTCAGCTCTGTTGTTAAATAACCCAAGCATTGTCAGCGGCTAAGAATTGAGCAGAACAACCTTTCCTTGGATCTCGTAAGAGATGCAGTCTTCTGTGTGTGTGTGTGTGTGTGTGTGTGTGTGTGTGTGTGTGTGTGTGTGTGTGTGTGTGTGTGTGTTTGCGCGCGCGCGCGCGCGCGCGTGTGTGTGTGTGTGTGTGTGTGTGTGTGTGTGTGTGTGTGTGTGTGTGTGTGTGTGTGAGTACAACTTTGAGTTTATCTGACAATAAATTGGTTTCAGTCATTCAGTCAGTGTGTGTATGTGTGTACGTGTGTGTGTGTGTGTGTGTGTGTGTTAGTTAGTTAGTTCTTCAATTTAACGTCTGTTCACTTAAAGTGATATTAGACAAAATTGACTATTGAAAAGAAAATACTGTTCTAAATGTAACAATTTAAAAGATAAATTACAAAGCAAAAAAAAAAAAAAAAAAACCTGGAAATATTTTTACACAAACGAGCCAACTGGGCTTACATCAACGAATTTACAAATGTAAAAAAGGCGTGGAGATTCTGGAAAATGCATGGGGAATCTTTTTGTCGGAAGTTGGAGAGAGATGAGTTAAAATAGGAACAGTTAAATTGAAAATGCAGAGTATTGAAACTGTCGACTGCTCCACAAGCGCATTGTAAATTTCTGTGGAATTTTGTACGAAGAGCGTTAACTTTGAGCCTATAAGAGAGATTCCAGTTTCCGAAATTTGTGTACATGTACATGCGTCGTCTTTGTATACAGTTTACGAATTTGATTGGGCGAGTTAGATGGACAGGTAGATTTCTGAGTTCTTGAACAGCAACTCAGTGAAGAATCTTGTACATGTATTTTAAAGAGAACTGACTCTTTATATACAGCTTATAAAAGACTCAAAAGAAACTTTATTTAAGAGTCCATAGGCTTCGTGAAGACTCAAGGGTATTTTGACATAATTTCAGAGAGTTTTTGGATCCCATGCGGGCAGTTCTGTCTGCCCATTCATTTCCTACAATCCCACAATGTGACGGAATCCAGCAAAAGTCCACTGTTATCCCTCTAGATGTAAGGAAATGGATCAGAATTTTTAGTTCGGTGATAATCTCGGCGCGATTGGTAGCAGCAACAGATTCCATTGCTTGAAGAACAGATTTGGAATCAACACAAAAAAGTATTCTAGAAAAATCACGTGGAATGTCAATAATATAATGCAGAGCCATTAGAATTGCTATCAGTTCAGCCGTAAAGATAGAAAACCCCTTTCCAAGATGAAAAGATTTATCTGCTTTCAAAGCTGGAATAACAAAGCCGGAACCAGCATTGCCATTTAATAGGGATCCGTCTGTATAAACTTTTAAGTGATTAGGATAACTATCGTCAATATGTGACTTGGCCATAGCACCTAGGACGTTATTATTGACATTCTTTTGCAAGTCAGTGTATTTATAATCAAACCTTGCCGGGATGAGTTCCCAACTAGGAATGGGACTCAGGGGATAACGTGGAGCAATGGTTTTGTGATCAATTTTGGCAGATTTCAACAGGTTTGAGGAGTACGTAAGGATGGTTTTATTTGATCGTATTGTTTTTGCGCGTTTTGGAAAATCTAAATCAGATCGCATGTTAAGTTCATCCTCATTTGAGTTCTGAACAGTAGAACATCTTAGAATGTATTTAGCACAGGCTAATTTTCGATAAGCATCCAGGGGCAAAACGCCAGCTTCATGATATGTCCCTAAAATGGAAGCGTAAAGGGGAACTCCCAGGGCTATTCTGTATGCCTTGCAATCTGTGCTTTGTAACTTTTTTAAAAGATACTTAGGAGCTGAAAAATATACTTCCTGTGCATATGAAATCCTTGTCCTGACCAGAGAGTTTGATAAATGAATTAAAGTGCACGTATCCTGTCCCCAACTCTGGTAGCTCACAACTTTCAGAAGATTAAGAGCTTTCCTTGCTTGAGTTATGATATTCAATATGTGTGTTCCATGATAATTTTGAAGTTAGATGTACACCTAAAAACTTTATGCAAGATGTATAGGTAAGTACAGTGTCATCCATCTTGAAAGTAGGGAGATCATGAAAACTACCACCAGCGTCAAAAAGCATCATATGAGATTTCTCAGCAGACAGACATAATCCATTCTCAAACATAAATCTAGCGATACTGTCTAAGTCTCTTTGATATAATTTTTTCATGTATGTAACTGACCTTGAAGGTGTGTTCTTTTTTAAAGTAACATTCATCCATATACAAATATCGTCAGCGTACTGAACTAACTTGAATTTTTAGAAATACTTTTTGTGAGATCATGCGTTAGGATATTAAAAAGCAGTGGGGCAGTTACAGAACCCTGAGGGATGCCCATCTCCACAAATCTCTTGCTAGAATATGTATTTCCTATTTTTGTTTGAATTGTTCTATTAGCCAGAAATTCTTTGAAGTAATCATAAATGTGACCAGAGAGACCTATCATTTTAAGTTTATATAAAAGTCGCTCATGCCAGACTTGATCATACGCCTTTTTGACATCGAAAAAAGTTGCAAGTACATTTTTTCTCCTGGCAAATTGACGTTTTACCTGAGTTGTAAGCTTTACAAGGTGATCAACAGTCGATCGGCCTTTTCTAAATCCAGCCTGAGCGGTAGGAATATGTCCATTTTTTTTCACAATGATAAGTAAGTCTATTTAATACAATTTTTTCCATTAGTTTACCAGTGTGAGAGGTGAGAGCGATAGGACGATAACTATTAATATCAGAGTTAGGTTTGCCCTGCTTGAGAATGGGCACAATGACAGAATCTTTCCAAACAGATGGAGTCTTCCCATCTATCCAACATTTTTTCATAATGGTGTACAGAAATGTTGTAAAAATTGATTGGAAGGTTTCTTAACATTTCGTTTGAGACTGCGTCTAAAGAAATCAAAGTTCAAAATACACGCAAAAGACAAAAAGTAGATGACTTACTCCCCATGAAACGGGCAAAAATGAAAGTACTAGGATTATAGAAAAAGCCAAAAGCGATTACTGGTCATCATTTTGTGTAAATGAAGTTAATGATAACAAAGATTTTAAAAAGGTATGGACAGAGATACACGAAATGAAACATGGAATACATCTACCCGCTTATCCAATCACCGTAGGGCATGAACAATTCCCAACATCAGCTCAAAAAGCTGAACTTTTTGCTGATTTTTTTGCAAAAAATAGCTCCAAAATTAGTCTCTCAGAAAAGTGCAGAACTTTGAGGGAACCAGTCAAATAACCATATCTATTCTGACCCAGAGGAAAACAACGAACATTATTTAAATGCAGAAATAACATTAGAAGAATTAAGAAATGCTATATCGTCATTGTCAACAAAGAAAACTCAGTGTGTGTGTGTGTGTGTGTGTGTGTGTGTGAGAGAGAGAGAGAGAGAGAGAGAGAGAGAGAGAGAGAGAGAGAGAGAGAGAGAGAGAGAGAGAGAGAGAGAGAGAGACAGACAGACAGACAGACAGACAGACAGACAGACACAGAGAGAGAGAGAGAGAGAGAGAAGTGATTTTTCAGCATAACAAGTGTCGCTTGTCACCATATGGTCTTTGCAACCAGTGACAAATGTGATGACGAGGATGAGATCTGTCACCATTCCATGAATGGTTGCCACTTCACAGCGTTTGAAAAAGAGACGTCACACATACTTGGTTCTGATCACTTTAGGGAAGGGCGGCAAATACCCTGATGCATTCCCTCTGTCTGTGTGTCTGTCTGTCGGTCTCTGTGCATGTATGTGTGCGCACGCTCGCACATGCACATGTGTGAAAGTGTGTGAGTGTGTTCATGAGTGTATAAGTGTGTGTGTGTGTGTGTGTGTGTGTGTGTGTGTGTGTGTAGAGTGTGCACATGTGCACTTTCATGCAAATGACAAAGAATTCCAGAAACCAAGCCAATGAGCCACTGAGAGAGATAGCAAAGCAAGTATAAAAGTTCGTATATATATTTATTCTTGATGCGGCTGCTTCACAGTTTTGTTTCATGATCAGCAGAGTTGCATTTTATTCAGCCTACTCTGAAGCAGCAGCTCTTGTACTGGATTAAGTTCCCAACACATGAAGTGTACGCTTTAGGGGAACTTGCGCAATTCCAATATCCCTACGGTATCATAAATTTGCTCCAGATGACAAGAGTCCCCTGCAGTCTTTACTAGCCCCGATGAACTCCCTTTTATTCATGCTATATCAAACACTCAGACACTACTTCAAGCGATTAATCGTCGTGTAGTTAGGCCAGCTTTAACCTCTGTCCCTCCTTCTCACACTATCATTTTTTTTTTTTTTTTTTTTTTTGCTAAACTTTCTTCTCGTCATTCCCGTCCTCCTCCTCGTTGTCGTCATTGTCCTCCTCCTCCTCCTCCTCCTCCTCCTGTTCTTGCTCCCCCCCTCCTTTTCCCCCCATCCCCCCCCCCCCCCCCCCCCCCCCCCCCCCCCCCCCCCCCCCCCCCCCCCCCCCCCCCCCCCCCCCCCTTTCTTCTTCTGCTGCCGGTGTTTTCTCTCAATATGACCAGGCATCTCAAAACACTTTTGTAATAATATCACGGTTGAATATGGCATGCACGCAACAGCAATACACGACACATAATGTTCTAACCAGTTCACAGAAGGTTTTTTTTTTTTTCTTATACAAGACGTCTACAGATTTACAAGTTGGTGTTTATGTGCAGTCACACGTATTCCTCCGCGCAGTGCATGTGTATGTGTCAGAAAGCTGAAGACCAAACTCATTCTCCAATGTAATGTTTGATGTGATTCTGGTACGTTTCTGTGGCTAACACTACTTACAGGCACCATTGTGTCGTATTCCTTTAGATAATTATACTACGGAGAAGACTCAGAAGAACGGAGTAAGCTTCTGAAAGAAAAAATGAAATTTAGTCATATGTAGCCAGATAATTTTACAGCTTAACATTAACAGACGCTACGCTTTTAAATCAAATTTGAAACACCCCCCACACTCGCCAAGCATGCAAGGACCCATACTCGTGAACACCCAGTTCACCCCTGGTCAGAGAATGAGGATCTCAAGCATGCTAGGCCCCATACAGGTTGAACACCCAGCTCACCCTGGTCAGAGAATGAGGATCTGTCGAACGCTTCATTGACGCAAACAGAATAGTAACATGTTATGACAGACAGTGAGACTGACAGTTGTGCGCCTGTTGATATTGAATTCACATCTATTATTCTCTTCGATACGTTTCGTACCGGATAAAAAAACACTGAAAATGGCAGCTGAACAAGACTAACAGAAATAATAAGAGAGAGAGAGAGAGAGAGAGAGAGAGAGAGAGAGAGAGAGAGAGAGAGAGAGAGTTTTCTCTTCGTGCAATGGGGCTAAAACAAGTGATGTTACCTTGAGAG
>JADBJO010001563.1:225000-227500 GCA_016801955.1 Conus betulinus | reverse complement strand
AATCACACACCTATATGTGATGAAAGTGATAGCCTAGCAGATCTATGCACACACTCGGCTCAGATTTGGAATACTCTTTCCTATCAAATTCGTGTTCACTCTTCCTTTAATTCTGTAGGAGAATATATTTAGAAGCATGTCATTTAAGCTTTATGCAGACTGCTCTCTTTGCCCACAGTTCTGTCGTTTCTCTTTTTCTGTGTACTCGTGCTGTGTATTTCAGGTGTGTGGACGTAGACGTAGAGGTGTGGTTGAACTGTAGGTGCTGGTGAAAACAGCTGCTGACTGGAACACGTGGTGTGAATGTTTCAGAAATGATATTAGAGCCTTTGTATGTGTGACGTGACGCTTGACAACACCATCCCATCAGTCCCACTAAGACGCCAAACCAAAAAATAGATTTCAAATCTATGCCCACTCTCCCCTCTCAGCCCCTTCCCCTCTCTCAACCCTCCCTCCCCATGCGGTGCAGCGCTTTGACACTAACAGCGCGCAGCGTGGGCGTGCGTTCTAACAATAGCCCGTCTCACCCCCCCCCCCCCCCCCCCTACCCCGCGACACAAAGGCATGTGCCGCGCTCTCCACCACCACCACCTCCCCCCCCCCCCCCCCCCCCTTCATACCTACGGTCCCCCCCTCCTCGCAGGCACCTGCACGTGCTCGCAAACACCTATGCGGACGCATAAATTAACTGGGGCTCAACGGCCAGCTATACGGATGCATAAAAATTATCCCGTGCCGATTAGGATCAAACAATTTCCGAGGCGATTGGTGACTAGACTAAATCCCTCCCCCCTCTCTCACCCCTGATGGGTGAATGACAGTTTGTCGAAATTTGATTCGGCAAGCAAGAGATTCATATAGCAGACACACACAGGCGCAAATTTCACTGACCCCTCAGGACTGCCTGTAGACAAGAGCAGAGGAAGACAAAGGGACAGAGAAGGCCTAGTCCATTCTTGGTAACTCCTTGATCTCAAGTCATTCCCTGTTCATTCCCAGGAAAAGTGAGTTGGAACTCTGTTTTACATTTTTGAATCTATGTATTGATTTTTTTATGTATGCTGTGTGTGTTAGCATTGTAACTTTGTACAAATGCTTAGCAACATTTATCAAACTGATGAATGATTATTTTGTGTAGTAGTTTGCTTGCCATCATATGGCAAAAGCTCTCTCCCCCAGTGGTTTTGATTCTTTGTTAACAATCTGACCACTATTCTTTGTGTTCACCCTGACTTTTGTCAGTGTGCAACTCTGTCTGTTAAGATATAATTCAATGATTAATTTTGATCAGGAAAACAGTATGCCTGTGCTAGGTAAAAACTGCTACTCTGATTTATAAATACTGGTGATTATTGGAATGATTTGTAGTGTGTGTGACTTTAAGTCTACACCACATGTGTACTTGGACTAAGCATAGCCCAAGTCAGTGTGATTTAATTCATATGAAACATGGAAGAGTTGTTTAACTAAAACTGTAACATTGTATTACTGTCTCCTACCCTTTTGTAAACTTAACTTAGCCTTTAACAAAAGTGGAGGTTAATAGTTATAGCAGAAAAACTCTACCATAGAGAAAACTTTGCTGGCTGAGTCTCACACCTCCCTCTGAAAGAAAGAGGAAAAGGGTAAATGTGTGCACTCGACAGACCAGCCACCAGATTCTCATCTACAGATCAAGTTCTCTTTATCGCAGAACTGGGATCCTGGTCACGCTACACATTTGCGACTGAACCAGGAGCTGGGACTTCGCCAGAAACCAGGGCGACACCAGACAAACAAATCTACACCAGTGGGGCAGTCACCAGCCACAGGAGAGAACAACTGTCTTCTCCGAAGCAAAGCTAAGTTTGCTTACCACCTGGACTCAAACCCATCAGACCCTTACCCTCACTTTATGATGATGAAACAGTGAGAACTGTCTATGAGTACCATCCTGGCTACAATACTGGGTATTTGCAAGCGGGGTGGATGTATAATAACCATATACATTCAGTGTAACTTAGACAGAACCCCTGTATGCCAACTTAAGCTTGCTGCACAGAGTGCCAGCGAGTAAAGTAGGAGTGAGGAAGGACCCCTCATTGTGGTAGTCCAATGAGAACTGAAACACAGCCTATGGAAGTGTCACGCCATTTCTTATCTATGTATAAGTAATAAAAGTTGATGTGTGAAAGTGCACTTAACTTGTGTCAGTTCCCTGTTGTTCAATCGAATGTTGAATGTTTGAACTTCTCTCTTCAATTCTGTATCTCGGAGCTATAAGTACTTGTAATTAATAGTACAGGCCTAAGGAAAATTATCTCAGAGCCAGTCTTCTTCGTATTTTACCAATACCCGGAACAAATAAAAATTTCTTTGATGACTAGTACCGGAAAGTTTCTCCTTCCCACCACTAGTAAGAGAGGGGGTGTAGGTGAAATGTAAGATAATTCTCATCGAGAAATTATTCTAAGTCCTTCCCCTAGAGGACCCACCTACCACTCGTATCCATCCTACA
>JADBJO010001563.1:215000-217500 GCA_016801955.1 Conus betulinus | reverse complement strand
TTGTGCAGAAGAGATGCGTATGTCTGATGTATTTCTCTCTCTCTCTCTCTCTCTCTCTCTCTCTCTCTCTCTCTCTCTCTCTCTCTCTCTCTCTCTCTCTCTCTCTCTCTAAGTGTGTGTGTGTGTGTGTGTGTGTGTGTGTGTGTGTGTGCGCGTGCGTGTGTGTATGTGCATGCGTGCGTGTGTGTGTGTGTGTGTGTGTGTGTGTGTGTGTGTGTGTGTGTGTGTGTGTGTGCGTGTGTGTATGTGTGTGTGTGTGTGTGTGTGTGTGTGTGTGTGTGTGTGTGTGTGTGTGTGTGTGAATTCATACACGCTTCCTCCTCGCTGGAACAAATGATGTGAATGTCTTTAGAAATGATGAGAGAGCCTTTTATATGCTTGGATCTTGGTGCGTAGATGCTTGTGGAAGCCTGGAGATGCATAGTGTCTCATTATGATATGCTACGTTGTCTTTCCTGCTCTTATTTTAATTGCATTTTTATTTAAGTATCACTTTAAGCAAAGCGCAAAGGCATCTTTTTTGTGTGGAAGATATTGCACGTCATAAGTAAACACTATCATTACAATGTGCAGATTATTCATCACATTCTATTATCTATGCAGACGTCTAGCGTCTTAATTAGGGTATAGTTCGCTTTCTGAGCACCCTCTATTCATGTTCTTCTCTTGTTGTTCTTGTTCTTCTTGTTCTTGTTCTTGTTCTCCTCTCCTCCTCCTCCTCCTCCTCCTCCTCCTCCTCCTCCTCCTCTTCTTCTTCTTCTTCTTCTTCTCTTCTTCTTCTTCTTCTTTTTTTTTTTTGCATTTCACTGAGGTTTTCAGGATGTCAGATGTTCACTGTACTGCGCAGAATTTGGCCTCCAGTGTTCGGAAACCAACATAAACCATTTGAAGTTTCTGGCACGTGAGATTGGGGAGATGTTTCTGGGCCCAGACCCCACGGGTGTTTGTGATGAATGGTTCACATGGCGGTTGGGTGTCATGCGCAAAAGAGACGACAGGCTATTCTAGGAGAATTAGGCTTTTTCCTGATGTGTTCTGCAAACAGATTAGACTGGCTTAGGGATGGTATCTTTCTTTCTGATTAGCTGATTAGACAGGGAAAAAAAAAAACAGAATTGGCCCAGTCTGTATTAGTTTAGATCACGTGCTTGTGCAGAAAACACTTGTGGATAGCCTCTCTTCGTGTGCATTACGCCCACCCAAGGTTAGATACGCTCGTCAAAGATCCTCTTACCCATGTCAGCGTTTGGTGAGTTATGGAAACACAGAGTTGCTCGGCGTGTACTGGTGTAATGTTCTGTAATCATTCCGCACCTGAAATCACACCCCGGCAAAAACGCAACCCTCAACCTCTCAGGAAATAAATATAGACCAAATCCCCCTTTGTTCCCAAATCACTCTCCTCTTTCAAAATTCTCAAACTGTCCCAAACGAGAAAAAAACATGTAATTCATAGCACGTTCACCTGAATGAAGTAAATCTCAAAACCTCGAACTCGAGCATGAAGGCATGTCCACTCTTAAATGTTGAAATATTGATGTGCAAAGCAAATCAGCGGTTGCTTTTATCGTTAGTGGATGAGGAAATGGTACTTTATAGGCTGGCACGCACATCAATCTGTTTATAGAGGGATTATTTAAAACATAAGTTCGGATAACGATGACGACTTCACAACAACAACAACAACAGCAACAGCGCAATAACAACAATAAAGCAGCAGCAGCAGCAGCAACAACAACAACAACAAGAAGACAGCCAAAACTTGGGAAGAAGACGTTTCACACAGAAAGACGCACAGGTTTGTTAACTTTTTTTATGAGGAAACAAAAGGGATATTCTGCTCAACGATCTGAAAAAAAAAAAGTTTTGCAATACAACAGCGGACTACATTTCTGTTTATTTCTTGTTCTAGTTTAATCATTTTCAGGAGTGTCTCTACCCTAACCCTCCCCAACCCCCCAACCCCCACCCCCACCCCTCCGACACACACACACACAGACAGTTTTGTCTATCCGTCTGTCTGTCTCCCTCTCCTTCTCATTTTCTCCCGCCCTCTCTCTTCGTCACTCTCATTCTGTTCCTCTTTCTCCATTCTTCTTTTCGTTCTGCCTCTCTCTTTCTATCTGTCTCTGCTCCTCCTCTCTTCATCATGCCCCTTCAATCTCTGTCTGTCTGTCTGTCTGTTTGTCTGTCTCTCTGTCTGTGTCTGTCTGTCTGTCTCTGTCTCTCTGTTTGTCTCTCTGTCTGTGTCTGTCTGTCTGTCTCTGTCTGTCTGTCTGTCTGTCTGTGATCCCTCCGACCCATGTTCAATTCTAGCGTGGGTCACGGCACGTGTGGGCCAGGAAAACATGGAGAGCTGTTGAGCCCACCTGAAGGATGGCACTGGAGGGCCGGAATTATGCAGACCTGTCACTGTGTGCTTGCGCGCGTGTGTGTATGTGTTTTTTCGGTGTGTGTGTGTGCGGGTTTGTGTGTTGAAAATATGTGGTACGAGTGCAAA
>JADBJO010001563.1:127500-135000 GCA_016801955.1 Conus betulinus | reverse complement strand
AATCTGTCCTTGCTATTCTACAACATTCAACTAGACAAACTGCACATATTAATAATGGCAGAAACAATGAAGAAATATAGCAACATTATAATAATAACAATAACAATAGTAATAATAATAATAATGAGAATAAAAAAAAAAAAAAAAAAAAAAAAAAAAAAAAAAAGAGACATGTACACAAACACAATCAGACACGTTCCGCAGTGCGCCGTTCACATGCACGCACACGCCCACACATACACGCACGCACGCGCACTCCCACACCCACACACACACACAACACCACACGTACACACACGCACGCACACGCACGTACGCACATTTTCATTAGCTAATACAGAGGCAAGCATGAAAGTAGGGCGTTGAGGTGGCTATGGTCAAAAGGTTAGATTTATTGTTCAAGTAAATGTTTAAGTATTGCTGATTTGAAGGACGGGCAGTGATTGACATTGTTTTTGGCAGACGGAGGAGAGGAAGAGAGTTCCACACAGATGGACCAAAAAAATGCAAAAACTAGATTTGAAACAAATCAATGCGGACACGTGGTAAAATGTAATTGATCATTTGAAATCATATCGCAGTTTGTTGCCATTTGGATAAAATCAGCAAGATATGGTTGGGCCATGTTTGCATGGTACTTTTAAACATTAGTACTGCTTTATTATAGGTCAGTTGGCTCTGCAGTGTAGGGTAAACATCATTTAGTTTTGCGAATTTGCTCGTGGTCGAGAGAGACTTGTCGGGGAGAGAATCAGCTTAAGTCCCGTTCCCGTCCGTATACACATAGAGTTGATCTTTTTTATGTGATGTTCACCTCGGCACCACTCCAGACAGTGGACGCATAGTTGAGTGTGAGAAAGGCAAATGGGCTTCAAAAAAATAATTTTCGGATGTGTGGTTCAACATAATAACTGAGTTTATGGAGTAAAAACAAATTGGCGAGCCAACTGTTTGCAACATGATTTATATGTGATTGCCATTTAAAAATTCTCATCGATGATCACGCCTAAGACACGATGTTCGGTAACCTGCTCGATCAAGGTTTCATTCATTTTTTAGGCTCAAACATAAGATGCTGTCG
This sequence comes from Conus betulinus, assembly GCA_016801955.1. Lineage (NCBI taxonomy): Eukaryota > Metazoa > Mollusca > Gastropoda > Neogastropoda > Conidae > Conus > Conus betulinus. The sequence goes on along the minus strand of JADBJO010001563.1, from coordinate 133,919 downwards.
TTGATGTTTCTGTCTCGATGTTAGGACCATACATTTTGTTTTGTGTGCGGATTAAGGACCATTCGGTTTTGGTGCACCATTCTAAGACATCCGTTATACTTTTGTTGTAACGATATTTGTACAGATATGATGTTTGTATCACTACAGTGAAGAGAGCTATCGTCAGCGAACAGATCACAGATGACATCATTGTGAGATATGTGCATCGGTAGGTCATTATGAAAATACAGAAGAGAAGAAGTCCGAGGACAGACAGCCTTGCGGAACACCACACAGCCACCAAGCTCACTATTCCTTCAGAAGAATAAGTACCGTTTAAGTAAAACACGCTGGGTCCTATTTTCAAGATATGACTGAAAAGAAGGTGACTACTGCCGGATTTTGAACATATGCAGTAATTTTTTTTTTAATAATATGTGTGGTCTACTAGATCAAAGGCTTTCTTAAAATCGAGAAAAACAGTTCCAGTGAGTTTTTCTTTCGTTGATGGCTGATAGCCATGTATCACAGAGGCGTGTCAAGGCCGTGTGGCATGAGTGATTTCGACGAAAGCCTGACTGAAATGGGTGGAACAGTTTGTGATGTTCCATATGTTTAGTTAGGTGTTTGTGAACATGCATCTCAATAGGTTTCGATACAACGATAAAGAGATATTGGCCTAAAATTGTTTAAAATCAGTGAGATCTCTTGATTTGGGTAAGGGAATGACTTTTGCAGCCTTTAGACCACATGGGAAGACATTCTGATCAATGCACAAATTATAAACATACGTAAGGGTATCAACAATGTAAGGTAGAGCAAGCTTGAGTATAGAAGCATTTAAGTTATCTGGACCCATTGCTTTTTTATTTTTAAGTTTTGAAATTAAGGAACCAACTTCATTAATAGCAAGCAAGGGGATGCTAAATGAATCTCTTGTATTTAATCGTTCTTGGCAAAACGATTGGAGAAAAGCTGGAGTCTCATATCGATTAAAAAATGTAACATTGGCAGCTGTCTGTACTGATTCGGTTAAATGAAGGAAATGATTGTTGAAAGTGTTAGCAGACCACATAGTCGCATATCTGATTTCTTTTTTTGACTTGTCAGTTTTCATTAACAGCACGCCATAGTGATGCTGTCTATCCCTGTTTGCGTTTATCAGTTTCCTGAAATGCTCAGATTTTGATTTTCTAACTAGATCTGATACTCTGTTTCTCTGCTTTTATATTCATCTACTTTTTTTGCGGTTTTAAGTGCATCCCTTAGTGCCATTTCTATAATAATGTCTTTTGTCAGCCAGCTGGGAAGTACTCTGTTTTACCCCTTTTTCTTCTAAGTGGAGCATGTTTCATCAACGATTGAGAGAAAGATATTATACCAGGTATTATACGCTTCATTTGGATCTAGGAGAGAGAGAGAGAGAGGTGCTGCTACTATACTTGACTGAGTCAGTGGTTGAATTAAAGAGAAGATTACAGGGAAAAAGTGCGGAGAAAACAAAACGAGAGAGAGAAGAGAGAGAGAAGCCGAGGAGAGAGAGGAGGAGAGGAGATGAGGAGAGAGAGAGTAGAGAGAGTCAGAGAAGTCAGACAACAAACAGACAGATCAGAGACCAAGATACAGAGACGAGAAGAGGACAGAGAGAACAAACGCCTGCAGTCGTTTCACTTTGCAACTAGATCTTATTTTGATTCATACTGACTGCTACCCCTCGTTGTTTTGTATTTCTGTTTACGTCATCATGTGTGTGCAATTGTTATCTGTGTATACGTCTTTCGATCATTGTATCTGTTAATCATTGATCCGTAATTTGTGTTTAACATTACGTTTTTAGTCGGGTACGTGACTCACACATCATTTCCCTTCCAACGGCTTCGTTCTCTCATTCAACGCCTTCTTCCTTGCGCTGAACACAGAAGCAATCTGAAGCGAGCGATCAAAGCTAAGTGCATTTCGTTATTTGTTTCATTTTTGTTTCACCCTGAAGAAGACCTAAGAGGTCGAAACGCGTTGTGCTTTGTCCTTGTGACTCGTTTGTCCACGTTCTTTGGGCGGTTCGCTGACATTGATTTCAGATTTTGTTTAGATTTCCGCCTGCAGTCGTTTCACTTTGCAACTAGAGCAAAACGAACGAAAGTTAATTTTTTATCAGGCCCTGGGAACGAAAAAGACAAGAAGATCAGAATGCTCATAGAAAACACGCAAGTCAATATAGCGAAACAAGGAAAGAAAGCACAAAAACCTGGTCGAATGCAAGGTATCCCAAGGAACAGACCACTACTACAAACTCAAAATAAATAGAAATATGCACAGATTTGCATGTGTGGTGTGTGTGTTGTCAGTTATCTGCCAGGGAGAGCTTGGCGAAGCTCTGTGTATACTTGGGGTGGGAGGTATCTATTCGAAATGGAGGCAGAATTAGACACAGCATAGCACAACCAGATTCCTTCTGTTTAGCTTTGGTTGCTATCTGAAGGTTTGCAGACGAGTTGAGCGCTGACGGTGACTGCCTTTGTCTCATTGGTCAACGGAGTGCTGAGATTTTACAAGTTAAAATACCTTGCTCGGCAAACCTAGTCACAGATGGCTGATTGCTCTCCTCATTCTTCCCTTCCACTTTAAGTGCAGTCTTATTCTTACTAGCTTTCCCATACGCTGTTAGTGAAGGGTTAATTTTTTTCGTTCTCTTTTCCTCCTCCCCCCCCCCCCCCCCCCCCCCCCCCCCCACCCCCCCCCACCCCCACCCCCCACCCCCTTTTTTTTTTTTTTTTTTTTAATTTCTTTTAATCTTTGCCGAGTCGTTAATGTTGTCACAGAGGAATTTTTAGCTTGCATTGTTTTTCTCCTATTACTAAATTGTTCAACATTATGTAGATCTAAATGAATAAATGAACGTGTATATGATTATACGTGATAGCAAGGTTCATTCAAGGGATAATGAAATACGCCCCTCTTAAAGGCCAGGTGAAAATAGGAACATAATTATATTCTTGAGCACTCCTTCAGATTGATTTGCCACATGCAAATCAGCTGGAACAGACAAGGGTTTTCATGCACGTTGAATCCAGAACCACAGGACAGCTAGATAGGATCCGTAATTCTACTTCATTTGCATTCATTACACACACACACACACACACACACACACACACACACACACACACACACACACCCAGATAGAGAGAGAGAGAGAGAGAGAGAGAGAGAGAGAGAGAGAGAGAGAGAGAGAGAGAGAGAGAGAGAGAATAAGTGTATAAATGTAGGACCTGATGTCTTGAATTCCCGTATAGAAAGATGAGTAGACACATAGAGCAAAACCCACCAGAATACAAATACACGAACTGACAGACATGGGTTGAAAAGAAAGGGGGGTACTAGGTACGATCTCTCACCAGTGAATGTTCTGTGTAAGTCTGTGAAATGGTAGCCGGCGTACCAGCGAGTGGCAACAGTTTCGTCGTTTTTAGGCTCATCAGGCTTTCTACGAGATCCTCGTTCTATCCATCCACCCATCTCTCTCTCTCTCTCTCTCTCTCTCTCTCTCTCTCTCTCTCTCTCTCTCTCTCTCTCTCTCTCTCTCTCTCTCTCTCTCTCTCTCTCAGAGTGTCTGTCTGTCTCTTGTCTCTGTACACATCTATTTTTCCTCTCTATTGATGTCGACTGCGTGCCTTTGAGAGAGAGAGAGAGAGAGAGAGAGAGAGAGAGAGAGAGAGAGAGAGAGAGAGAGAGATTTTAAAAGAATGTATGTATGGAAAACACTATCTGGTTTCTTATTCAGCTTCCATCTGCTTATAGTCCAATTTACTGTAATAAATAAAATAAAATAAAATAAACGTAAACGTATTAGGGCTAGGCATCAGAAAGAAAATCTTCATTCGCTGTATTGTCCACAAGACTGAAAAGTATGCTGATCTGGCAAACAGCCTGAGGAGAGAAAGCTATCAGGTCAAAGTCCGCTCTGCAAAATTTGGAGCTAGGGGGTTTGTAGGAACGTCTGCATACAGCCTCATGAAACAGCTCTCAGTTGCAGGGGGAAAAGAACCAGAGCCCTGAAAGCAATGGCAGAAGCGGCAGAGAGGTGTTCAAGCTGGATCTGGTCAAGGAGGAACAAAAGTGAACTTCATAAGGCTTAACTTTCCTACAAATATCAGGTGTCCCAGTGGCTCAGTGGTTAGTGCGCGAGTCATTAAGTGGAAAATGAGCATGTCCAGAGAGTCATGCGGCTCGAATTTCAGCCATGGCTCGTCCCAAGATGGGAAAAAAAAAAAGGGCAGCAGAGGACATCCGGAATCATGAACCGGGTGTGGCCCAACCCCCCACCCCCCTAGAGTGTCAGGAGATAAGGGCCGAAACGCGTGCTTGAAGGGGGACTTCTCTTCTGTGGACTCTCGGCTGCCACGCTCTCCACGAGTTTCTTTCTACTCCACAGCACGCTGAAATCTGACAGGCAGGCATGTTCATGGATCTCTACACTCCTCATCATTGCAGAACAGGCTGTTGAACAGACACAGACGTGCAGAGCGTGCAATGCAAGGCGTTACACACACCACCCTCCCACACAAAGCCCATACCTACCCAAACCTAGTTCACTGCCTCACCTCCTATCCCTTTATGGTCGCACAGAAAACGTTTGAGTACGCCACCCCCTCCACCACCCTCCTTATTAAAAAAAAATGTCAAAGCCATTGTCCGTGTATTGTATCCCTCCTCCCTACTTATCCCCGTTTCCTCCCCTTTCCATATTCCGCGCCTGAGCCCGAAATGACTGTTGGTGACCAGTGTCGGACACAAGCCAGTAGTAATCAATTAATTACGGCCGCACCGTCCGTGCGAACTAATCCCCCTGTAGGGGCTTACTGTGTGCGACTCCAGTCGACTTCTGTGGCTTTGCACAGAATGGTGACCTTTGCACGTAACAAAAGCTTGTGGAAGTCAGATACAGGGGGGGATATGACAGGGAGGGGTGGAAAGGGGAAAGGGGAAGAGGCAATCAGGGAGACACGGCTGATTGTGTCTGCGCTCTTGGTGTGTGTGTGAACGAAAGGGGAAGAGGCAAAGGGGAAGGGGCAAAGAAAGCAGCAACAAAAGACAGACAGTCAGAGAGAAGGGGGGGGGGGGGGGGGGGGGGGGGGAGGGGAGACAGAGAGAGAGAGAGAGAGAGAGAGAGAGAGAGAGAGAGAGAGACCTCGAGAGAGAGAGAGACCCACACGTCAACACAATCCACACACACACACACACACACACACACACACACACACACGCACTCATGCCCTCATGCAAACACACACACACACACACACACACACACACACACACACACACACACACACACACACACACACACACTGTTTTAAAGCGATTTGGAAACAGAGATAAGGATGATGCTCACAGAATGCCGAGAAAAAAAAGAAAGAAAAAAAAAACTCTTTTAACGAACATAAACCAGAGATTTCTATCCTCTCCCCTTTTTCTCTTTCTACTGAAAAATGAAGGGAAAAAAACGCATGATAATAAGAGATCTTGCTTCTTTACTACCCTTTCCTTTGCAAAAGAGGAATTCCTCTAAAATATAACGTTTTGATGTGGCAGACCATGACAGATTCGGGCGACTGTGTGTCTGGTCGTCTGGAGTAAGCTTCATTTATTTTTGGTTTTTTGCTTCTTTCACATTATCAGTCTTTATGTGTACGTGTGAAATGACATAGCTAGACGGGTGGTCTTTGAAGTATTTTCATTTAAAGTTTCCCTCTCTCAGTTTCTGCTTCTCTGTCTCGTTCTCTGTGTCTCTGTCTCTGCATCCCTCTGTCTATCTGTGTCTGTCTGTCTGTCTGTCTGTCTGTCTGTCTGTCTGTCTCTCTCTCTCTCTCTCTCTCTCTCTCTCTCTCTCTCTCTCTCCCTCTCTCTCTCTCTCTCTCTCTCTCTCCCTCTCTCTCTCTCCTCCTCTCTGTATTTGCAGTTAAGTGGACTGTAAAGATATCTGATTCATCTATGCAGAGCGTGTATCTGTCCGTTTGTCAAGCTGTTTTCTTTCAGCCCGGCATTTGGCTGTAATAGCCTCATTGCTATCTTCATAGTGGTGCATTATAACTGCTGTAGCTGCACGAGAGGCCCATTCAGTCAGTGCTACTTCTTGCCTTCGCCAACTTTAATGCTACCGCTATTGCTAAGTACTTTTGTACATGTTGTTCTCGAGGTTTTCTGACTTCTCAGTAGCATATTTTTAAAAATCTGTTCACGCTTTTTTTTCCCTGCCTTTTCTGGTTTCCCCTTCTTTGACCCTGCTTTTCTGGGTTATTTGACTGTTTTCACGTGCTGTGCTTTCTTCTTGTGCGGCTCAGTACTTTGACGTTTCTTGGTTTTTTCCCAGTTTTTCCCTATCTTTTTTCCACACTGGCTTTAACTTTCCTGTCTTTCCTTGTCTTTTCTTTCTTGTGCAC
>JADBJO010001563.1:102500-107500 GCA_016801955.1 Conus betulinus | reverse complement strand
GTATGAACAGTCAGAAAAAAGAAGGAAAAGTAGGAAAGGTGGGAAATGTTGGAATGGCAGGGAAAGTTGGAAAGTCAGGGAAAGCTGGAAACATAGGAAAGGTTTAAAAAAGGTCAGACAAGTCAGAAAGGGGGGCAACGGCGGCTTCAAAAAAGGTAGCCAAAAAAAAAAAGAGAGAAAAGCTAAGAAAAGGCAAGTAGAGTAGGAAGCAGAACGAGAAGAAGAAAAGGCTATGAACACAGTACAAATGAGCTAGAACAGCAGCTAGAAGTAGGGGAAAGTAGGCAAAGGCAGCAAAGGGCAGCAAATGGTAAAATGGTACGCAAAAAGTAAGAAAAACTGCAAGACCAATGGCTAGGAACACGCTAGATAATGTGGGAAAATCTGTGGGAGCAAATGATAGGTAAACGTAGCAAAAAAACAGAAAGCAAAGATACGAAAAAGTAGCACTGACTGAACAGTCCTCACGTGCAGGTACAGCAGTTATAAGCCACCGCTATGAAGATAGCGGTGTGGCTATTACAGCCAACTGCTGAGCTGAATGAAAACAGCCTTACAAACTGACAGATACACGCTCTGGATAGATAAATCAGATTATCTTTACAGTCCACTAAATTGCAAGTGCAATGAAGAGAGAGAGAGAGAGAGAGAGAGAGAGAGAGAGAGAGAGAGAGAGGGACAGACAGATAGATAGACAGACAGACGACAGACAGACAGAGGCAGAGACACAGAGGTAGAGACAGAGAAGGAGAAAAACTTTAAAACAAGAACACTTCAAAGACTACCCGTCTAGCTATGTCATTCCACATGTACACATAAAGGCTGATAATGTGAAAGAAGCAAAAAAAAGCATGAAATAAATGAAGCTCCCTCCAGAAGACAAGATACACGGTCGCCCAAACCTTTTCGTGGTCTGCTACATCAAAAAACATATATCTTAGAGGAATTTCTCTTTTGTAAAGAAGCGTACTAACACCTCTTATTATCATGTGGTTTTGTTTTGATTTTTACTTCATTTTTCAGTAAAAAGAGAAAAAAGGGGAGAAACATGGACATTGCTAGTTTATGTTTGTTAAAAGAGTTTTTGTCGTTATTGTTGTTCGCTTGGCATTCTGCTAGCATCCTAATCTCCGTTTCCATATCGCGTTCAGAACAGTGAGCGTGCGCGTGCGTGCGCCTCTGTGTCTGTGTGTGTGTGTGTGTGTGTGTCTGTGTGTGCCTGTTTTGTGTTGACAGGGGTTCCAAAACTCTCTCTCTCTCTCTTTCTCCTCTCTCTCTCTCTCTCTCTCTCTCTCTCTCTCTCTCTCTCTCTCTCTCTCTCTCTCTCTCTCTGTGTGTCTGACTGTCTCTGTCTGTGTGTATCTCGCTCTCTCTATCTCTCCTTTTTGTCTTTTGTTGTAGCTTTCTTACCCTCTCCCTCTTTCCACTCCCCTTTTTTATCCTCCTGTATCTGACTTCCACAAGTTTTTGTTACGTACAAAGGTCAACCATTCTGTTCAAAGCCACAGAAGTCGACTGGAGTCGCACACAGTAAGCCCTACAAGGGGATTAGTTCGCACGGACGGTGCGGCCGTAATTAATTGATTACTGGCTTGTGTCTGACACCGGTCACCAACAGTCATTTCGGCTTAGAGACGGAATATGGTCAGGGGGAGGAACGGGGAAGAGGGGGGGGGGGGGGGGGGGGGGGGGCGGTAAGTAGGGAGGAGGGGTGGGGGAGGGATGCGATACCTAGATAATGGTTTGGATTGGTTTCAAAGAGAGGGGTGGTGGAGGGTTGTTACCGCTCTAAACATTTTCTGTTGGACTGGAAAGGGAGGCAGTGAAAGGGGGTTGGGTAGATATATATGATTTATGTCGGAGGATAGTGTAATCCCTGGCAGTACACGTTTTATACGTCTGTGTCTGTTCAACATCCATTATGCTCTCTGTCTCTGTCTCTGTCTCTCTGTCTCTGTCTCTCTCTCTCTCTCTCTCTTATCTCTCTCTCTCTCATTATATTCATTATTTTATTCATTGTAAGAGATATAGAAATGAATGATATCATTCATCGAATGTGGAAGAGAACAGTAAGATACAATGTCATCACTTGATTGAGTGGATGGTCGAGTCAGTCTTAAGATTTTTTTAATCCTTTCTGTATTACTCCTGAGTGTGAGGACATAAAAAGAAATATTACGATCTTGTTTGTTTTTGTTAACATTCTATTTGATACACACTGGGAATGAATGTGTACTATTTGTTTGCAAGGCGGCCCCCAGGAAAGGAAGAGGGAAATGTTATTGTTCTGTTACCCCCACCCCCTTGTCAAAAGACCTCGTTGATAATGACAATCAGATATCAGAAAGTGTCTCTTTCTTCTTCTTCTTCTTCTACTTTCTTCTCTGTGTACCTCTCTCTCTCTCTCTCTCTCTCTCTCTCTCTCTCTCTCTCTCCTCTCTCTCTCTCTCCATAAATATCCATAAATATATATATATAATATGTGTGTGTTGTGGTGTGTGTGTGTGTGTGTGTGTGTGTGTGTGTGTGTGTGTGTGTGTGTGTGTGTCTGTGAGAGTGCGTGAGAATATCGAGAGAGAGAGAGAGAGAGAGAGAGAGGAGAGAGAGAGGAGAGAGAGAGGCGAAAGTGGCGAGAGACAGACAGACAGACAGAAAAAAACGCGGAAGGGCGGGGAGAGGTGGTGTTCTGTTCCGTAGTACGGGAACAGGGTAACGTTAATTGGTTAGAATCTCAGCACTCCATGACCTGATAGGAAGGCAGGCACCGTCGGTGCTAAACTCGGCTGCAACCTTTAGATAACAACCTAAGCTAAATGAAAGGAAGCCGCTTTGTGTGCTGTATCTACTTCTACCTCCATTTGCATTGATATCACCCACGATATATACAGCGCTTTGCCAAGCTTTCCCTGGCAGAGTGCTGATAACAGTGTGGTCGTCCTAGTCCCCTCTGCTACGTTTTATAATATAAAAAAACTATATTCTAGTTGTGACGGTATGCAGTCGACATATCTCTCTCTTCTCTCTCTCTCTCTCTTCTCTTCTCTCTCTCTCTCTCTCTCTCTCTCTCTCTCCTCAGAGTCTTGAAGTCAAACGCCCATCTTGCGCTGAAGTGAATGAAGTTAAGTGGTTGCGCGTTCGTTTTTTTTTTTGTGTCCGCAGTGTTTTGTATCTTGCCTGAAGAAGGACCAAGAGGGTCGAAACGCGTCGTGTTTGTCTTGTGATTCGTTTGTCTACCGTACGTTTTTATTTTCTGGTGGATCCTGTTAATTTTTACATTTAAAATTGAAACTTTGTTTTAGATTTCCACCTTCAGTCACCTCACTTTGCATCTAAACGGAAGACAAGCTTAGGAATAGTGGTGTACATGTAATAAACATGCGCATGATGACCTCTGCCTTGCTCTTCCTTTCGGGGCAGAAGTCGGCACGTGGGGCACGTGGTGTTTGTGTGGCGTGCCAACCCCTGCCAGCCACGGAGGCGGGCAGGAGGGGGGGGGGGGAGGGGGGGGGGGGCTGCTGCACGCGTGAGCACGCGTGATATGGTCAAGTGGCTTCACCTGACGGGGTGGTCGCAAGAACTATCATCCCCATGATTTGCTCCGTGATTTTGCACACTGGGCTATCCACGAGAGAAGAGAGAGAGGAGAGAGAGGGCGTATGAGGAGAGAGAGACGAGAGGAGAGAGAGAGAGGAGAGGAGAGAGGAGGAGAGAGAGAGAGAGAGCAGTTGCTATCTAATGATGCTGTTTTTTACGCTCAGCTTACCGTGTGAAGTCATCTTACAGCATACAGGATGTAAGTTCAGTCAAGGAAATTGAAGATCATTTCGAGGAAGGTTTAAAGAGGTGGAAGAAATCGGGGAAATAAAAAGAAAAAAAGAAGAAAGGACACACACACGTGTCAGTGTGTGTGTGTGTGTGTGTGTGTGGTGTGGTGTGTGTGGTGCGTGCGTGCGTGCGTGCGCGCGCACCGCGCGCGCGCTCGCGCGTGGTGTGTGTGTGAAGGTATGCGAATTTATTCAATGTGTGTGTGTGTGTGTGTGTGTGTGTGAGAGAGAGAGAGAGAGAGAGAGAGAGAGAGAGAGAGAGAGAGAGAGGAGAGAGAGAGAGAGAGAGAGGGGAGAGAGGATCAAGAGAGAGAGAGAGGTGGAGGGAGAGGAGAAGGTTGCATAATACAATCAGAGATTTATATCACCCGTTCCCCATTGTGTGATACAGAATGATAAAACACACGTTAGACACCCAATGGGCAGTTTTTGTTAGTTTCCTCCCGCTCTATAAAAGACACTGAATGCTCTTTTGCCTGGGACTGTTTACGTGTTGACTTATGCACTGTGTTATGATGTAATCGCACTCTGATATCATGAGTTCATCTGGGAGATAGGAACCCTGTAGACAAGGATGCAAAACAAAATCAAGCAACCGAACAAGCAATGTTTATTGATCAAAGAAGGATAAAAATCCAATTTCTGTAGAAATCTTCCTCCCTCTTCACTGTTGGCACGCTGCACGCATATTTTACGTCGAATCGATTTCTTGTTTGTCTTGCTGCTTCAATTTAGTCCCCGACCCCATTCCCCACCCATCTTCTCTTTCTCTTTCGCCTGGCGGCATTACTTCCACGCTGCTCATTGTGGCGCCTCAATACACAGACACAGCCACACTGGTCCTGTCACAACCCGTGCACTTGCAGCCTACTGGAGGAAACCCAATATCGGATCGTCATGAGGCAACCCACCAGAGGGGAGACACTGCACAGTTGCCGAGTCCTTTCAGTGGTATTCAGCGGTGTCTGTTCTCTTCCAACAACAGAACACCACCACCTACTAATCCTCTCATCGACAACATTAATGGTAGAGTTGTGGTGCCAGCCTCTGTGAAGTACCCCTTTCAATGGACATGGCCATATTCATTCAACGAGAGTCCCCAGGAACTTACCGACACCGACCATTTTGACTAAACCTAACCATGGGTATGGATGTGCAGGTGATTTTCTGATCAAG
>JADBJO010001563.1:42500-97500 GCA_016801955.1 Conus betulinus | reverse complement strand
ATGTACGGACCGGCCGCCATGACGCAGCGGTTAGCGTCACGGACTCCCAGCTTGGAGGTCATGGGTTTCGATTCTTATCACAGCTAATTCATTTGTGGAAGTTTTCGGTTCCGACCTGCTCCTACCAGAATTGAGTTCGCGGTGGGCCATTTAGAAGGACTGGGACCACACGGTCGAGTTTCATCCGTCTAATGGATGCGTTTCTGAGAGTGTTGCTCACATTTCCTAACCAACACTGCAGGTGTCTGTATCTCGAGAGTTTGGCTGAGGCTGGGATATGTTAATGAAAATAACCGTAGAGTGCAGCCTACCATCCTGCAGTCTCAGAGCTGAATGGAAATCCATGGCACTCTCTTCATCATCCTCATCCTCATCGATCAGTATTAAAAGTGGCCCTTCATGCCCTGCTCTCATGGTGACCTCATGGTTTCAATTTTCCCTTCATATTTAAGCCCTTGGTTTGGTTTTGTCGTGGACACCGGTATCGGCGAATTCGTGCTGACTGTCTTTGGACAGACCTGGAGGCAATCTCAGGAGGTAGAGCTGACTCACTCTCGTAGCTATGCAAATATTGTCTGCACAGTGTTCAATGGGTGGTGTCCCTGCTGGGTGGTGGATTGGAACAGGCACCACTGAAAACCACGGCCGCAGCACAGTATCTCCTTTAGAGGGTTTCCCCCTTGACGACTTGACATGGACTGCTCCCTATGGATCAGCCGGTGCTGGGGGGCTGTGGTGGCACTAGCCAGGATGTGGTTGTGGACTCGGAGGAGGGAGAGAAGAGTAGGGGGGTTGGGGGGGGGGGGGCATGAGTGGCGTGGATGCAATGCCACTCGTTGAGGTGGCACGAAGATGCGACTAAAGCTATAGATGTACGGATGTGAACTTGTTGAATGGATGTATGGATATGTGAACTTCTTGAGCAGATGCATATAGACAAGAACTTGTTGAATGGATGTATGGATGTGAACTTCTGGAACATTTGGTACCCCTAAGGTAAATTTTTACTGTACTTTAGAGTTAAGGCTACCGTTTTCTGGTCCCCTTAAGGTTTCCCTCTTTTTCTCTGTGTGTCATTCAACTCAGTGACAATACAACTGAGCTATAGAGGATCCCAGGCTTTGTTTTATTTATAGATCAATGGATTTGGAGGAAAGACCAATCGTTTGAGAGTTACAGCTTACAATGTACTTCATGACTTAAGGAGACCACAGTAAATTTAGATCTTAGAGGGACCAGTACATAATGGGAAATAACTTTTTGTAAGCATGATATATGTTTCACGAGATTTTGTCCCATGTTTTTATTTCACATAATGATTAAATCGAACCCAAAACAACCTGGATTTATTCCTACATACTGTGTGAACTCAAAAAACAGTGGAGATATATAGTGTACATCTGAGCTATCAGGGATCTAAATTCTCATTTAGACCTAAGCTGACTGACTAGACTCCCAGGTTGGCCTGCTGTAAAACAACATCCGGGCAACTCGTATTATGCTGTTACTGGCAGCCATTTTTTCTCCAGCCACTGTGACTGCTGGTTCTCAATTTGGTGTTTACATTGAAGGTAAGTGAAACTGGTCTTCTCTTGATCTTCCAGATGGGGATGTTTAATCTGTCCCATTCATTTCATTTAGATTTGGCACACAGGTTGCATGCTTTGTATGTTCTTGTCATTCGTATTCAGCCTTCTTCAATGTAGGTCAGCCAACAGACCTACTATTACTAGTCTTCTTCTTCTTCTTCCATTTTCCGACCAACATCATTATGCTGATGATTATGTCGTACTAAGGCAGTGAAGAGCAGGGAGGGGGGGGGGGGGGGGGGGGGGGGGGGGAGAGAGGACGTGAGCAGGAAAGTGGGTGAAGTAGGGTGTGTGTGTGTGTGTCAGGAGTGGTGGTCAGAGGTATTATTGGCGTGAAAGAGTAGGCCTATGGGATTTTAATGGGTGAGATGTGCGTTCGTTCGTACGTACACGGAACCTCACTTTGTAGCGAATTCTCTTTCGAATGACTTTTGGGGATATGAAGTCAGAACCCAAAAGGAAAAATCCCATTAACTGAAACAACTTCGGAATTCCTAATCAGTCATTAGAATTTGATTTTTTTTTTTTTATAATTCAAGCAGTTGAGGAATGTATTGGGCTACAATATCATTCGAAAAAATAAATAAAGGGCTTTCGTAGCACGATACAGTCTCTGGGTTAAACTTGGTGACCTACTTCATTTTCTCCTTTGCACTCCTCCTCTTCCTCAGTCACCCCAGTCCCCTCTCCCAGCCCCTCTCCCCCAGCCCCCCCCCCCCCCCCCCCCCCACCCCCCCACCCCCACCCCACCTGCCACTCCCCATAGGACTCCTCTTTCTTTACCCACCTACCTCATGCAGTGATCTTGTTAACCCTAAGATTGGCATGGAAGAATTAACCTAGCTGATTGAGAGAGAAAGAGAGAGAGAGAGAGGGTGGTGATGTTGTGGGCAAGGTGTGTGCGCATGTGTGTGTGTTTTTTGTGTGTATTTTGTTAGCTTGCTCATTATCTTCTCTTTATTTTTATTTTTCATTTCTTTGTTTTCTGCTGCATTTGTTTAATAAAATTACTGTGCATGTTTCTAGTATATATGAAACTAGTGTGTCAGAATTGTGTGAAAGGTTTGTTATGCTATAAAAAATGTCATATAATCACTTGATACGTAACTTATTTTTCTTTCTGATTTATTAAAAAAAAATGTTTAAAAAAAAATGAAACCGGGCGGCCGAAGTGGAAACCCTGCCGATTCATCTGAATGGCAAAGATAAAAACAGTTGAACGTGGTTAATTTCTGCATGTAGCACAATACAGTCTCTGGGTTAAACTTAGTGACCTACTTCATTTTCTCCTTTTGATTGGGATTTCTCCATGTTGGGTGTGTGGTCATATTGGTCTGGTGAATCAAACAGACCTTGTTAAGGCTGAGGCAGACTGGTGTCGGGTGAGTGCATCTTTTGGATCCAGACGCGTACGTTAGGATACTTTTCATTGATTACAGTTCAGCATTTAATACAATAGTACCCCGTCAAAGCTTTATATGAATTTGAAACATCTTTTGATCCCTGAATCAGTTTGTGTCTGGATCCTTGATTCCCTCAGATGTAGACCACAGATTTCTAAAGTTGGTGATGTGTTCTCTTCCACCCTTACCCTTAACATTGTGCCCCCCAAGGATGTGTTCCGTCCCCAGTCTTGTATTCATTGTTCATCCATGATTGTAAAACTCACCATGAATGTAATACTGTGGTTAAATAAAAATTTGCCGACAAAACGACTCTTGAAGGGCTGATCACGAATGGTAACGAGTCTAACTACAGATATGACGTTTCCGAGCTCGTTAGCTGGTGCGACCAAAACAACTTGGAGCTAAATGTATCAAAAACAAAAGATTCTAGATTTCAGAAAAACCAAGACGGCTCCCTTGCCAGTAACTATCAAAAACAACCCATTGGAAATCATTAGTGAGTTTAAATTTCTTGGACTAATCGTTTCTGATAATTTAAAATGGGGGAGAAAAATTCCAGGAACATCGTTAAGAAAGCCCAGCAGCGCTTGTACTTTTCTTTGGCGGTTGAAAAAATTTGGTGTCAACAAGGACATCTGATCCAGTTCTACAGAACAATCATTGAAAGTGTATTAACTTTTGCAGTAGTTGTCTGGTTTGGTAACATGTCAAAAGAGGATGTTTCAGCCCTCAAAATGATTGTCAAAACAGCCACCAAGATCATAGGGTGTGAGTGTAACTTGCCGTCCTTGGATGAAATCTATACTAGCATTTAAAAAGGCTAAGTCGATAAGTCAAGATAGATAACATCCAGCTTTTGGATTTTTCAAGCTGCTTTCCTCACTCAGGTTGGTGGTACATAACCTTGAAAACAAGAACGAATCGCTTTGCAAATGTGACGCTCCACCACAAAATGAGTCACATTGCACCAGAGGTCGTTTTTGAGTTATTTATATTCTTGTAATTCTACAATAAAATGCTCTCCAACAAAAAAGACAGATTGTAAATCGGACTATTTTTGGCAAAGTTATTGTGATTTGAAGTTTAGACCCCGTCAATACAGCGAAAAGAGAAATTGCAGCCGAAAAGTTTCAAAACATGTTCATAGCAACCAAGTACTTCTAATTAAGATATCTTGTTGAAACTTCGCACAAACATGCACATGACCATTCTGTATCATCACACAAACTTTTGGGGAAAATATTGACATTTCTAGATTTTATTCAAAAAACAGATTTTGGATAAATTGAAAAATAACACACAAGAAAAGAATAAGCTGCTTTAAATTTATATCAGTCAGTAAATTAATTCACATAACCATACTACTTGAGGTAATCTTTTGTGTGCTTTTATTCAGTAACTGCTAGTGTAAGATCTTAAGTCAGAAAATAAAGGAAAATTAAAAAAAAAAAAAAAAAAAAACATAACCTAAAAAAGATACTACACTGACCGCGGCAGTAGAACGCAGCTTCCCTGACCATATGAAGTAGTTTGAACACACATGAGAACAGTAATTCCCACAGGAAGATGATGTTCTACTCACAGTACTGGACTAGTGACTAGGGCAGGGGCAGAGGCTTAGGGGCAGAGAATGTCTTGTGCGTCAGGTCTGACAAAGGGTCTGATGTGCTAGTATAGGTACTCTCTGCGGTCAGCTGACAATCCAGGGGGCTGAATTCAGGCAGGGAGACTGACCAGACGACACCTGGCAGTGTCCACACAGTATGCTAGCTGTATCTGTTCCTCCTCTGCACTCAGTGTGGTTTTCACATACACAGTTCCAGGAGCATCTGAGGAAAAACGGAAATGAAAATATTTTTTCATTCCCTTCACTGCCTTAAAATACACATCAAAAATGCTTGCCAGTCATAGACCATGACTTTCTCTTCCCCAGCCTCTGTGCCAATGATCTGCGCCCGATTGATGCCCTTGGTGGTGCTGCTGTTGATGACATGGCACAGGCCGTTGAGGCCGTGAACTTCACAACGTTTGAAGCGTGGCTTCAGGAGGCCGAAACACCAGTCAGGAGCAAATTGGTGTGGGCGGGCAGGCATGAAGTTGACGGTGATGGAGTGTGAAGGCCCTGCATGACTCGCCAGGCCAGGTACCACAACATGGACTTGGTTTTGTTCTGGCCGCTGCAGTTGTCACAGTGTAGATCCACCTCCATCTCCCCAATGCCAAAATGCTGGGAAAAATGGTGCAGCAGAGAAAGCACCATACTGGACCCCTTGCCGCTGGACATGCCTTCATCAATGAGGTAATTTATCTGCTGTGGAAGACCCTCACAGCAGACTCCAAAGATGCCGCACTTTCTGGGAACAAAAATAGGATCAGGCTGGAGAGGGCTGCTGGGCAGATGGACTTGCTGGGCAAAGTCACAGCTGTAATGCATCCTGGCTGGCCAGCTGTTGGCAGGATGGGGTCCCCAGCTCATGATGTTGGCAGCAGCTGTTGCAGCTTTGCTGTGGTCCACCTGCCTGTTGTAAAATGTCCACTCTGCCTCAACAACCTCTAAGTGAGCAGCTGATCCTGAAGCCTGGCACCACTCTCTTCTTCCGGGAGACCAGTACTGCGACAGATCTTCTCATTGTTTTGTTTGCACTGCAACACAGATCCGTCACTGGGTTTCCAACAACAATGAAGGGAAGGTGCTGCTGCCATATTTGAAGAAAGAAGTCTTCCCAAGCATACGGTGACCTGAAACACACACACACACACACACACACACGCAGTAAAGCGGTCAGCTTGTTCTGACTAATCCTGAAACAGTGTTGAATTCTGTTCTTAGCAACACTTACCAGAAAACAGGAATTAATCATTCTACTTGAAGAAAGGTACCTGTGTCTGTATGTGTCTGAAGTCTGTTTACTTTTAGTGTTTATTGGTAAAGCATGTGTAATTGTTAGCAGTGAATTCAATCAACTTTTGTGTTAATAATGTTGCTGTAAGCTAAACATAAAAAGTTAATGTAAGCTGTGTCAGCGTGTGTGAAGTTTGTTTTAGATTTATTAGGAGAGTGTGTTTTTACAATTAGCCGTGATTTCAATCAACTTTTGTGTTAATGATGTTACTGTAAGCTGTCTCAGTGTGTGAAGTCTGTTTTAGTGTTTATTAGTAAGTGTGTGTAACTGTTAGCAATTACTTCAATCATAAACGGTGTACACAAAATTATTCTTGATTCAGATTTAAATCAATGGTTCACAAACTAAAAGCTGCTAAACATTTGACATTTTTGTCTGTTTTCAAACAGTCTTTATGCAGCAGTCACAAAATATTTCTGCCTAAGAAAAATATTGACAATTTAGTATAAAATACTCAGTTGAAAAAAAAAAATGAAATTAATGAATTGTAAATCAAATGTTCATAATATTTCCATTTTAATATACCACTATAACCAAAAGGTTTAAAATAAAAAGGTGAAAAAGTAAAATTAAATCTATATTTTATTAGCTAAATATCAAATTTAATTCTAGTAGACAATGTTAATCAGTTGTGAAACAGACAGATATGCATGATGAGATTGAGTCACAAAAAAAAAGAAAAGAGTAAGGCGAGGAGGAAAATTAAAAAAAAAGATTCCATTGGGAAAAAAATAAGAGAGACAAGAAAAAAAAAATTAAGGATTAATAAAACTAGAAGTTCTAGTTCTGCAAATTTCTGATTCAGTGTTATTTGCTGCTTACCAATAAATAAACTTTAAAGATTCCCTGCAGACAATCTTGAAGTCGACAGTGTATGTTGTGCGCTGATGTTCTCTGGTCTTCTGGCTGGCGACAAGGCTTGCCCACAGTGATCTCTGAGTTGTTCATGGGGGTACACGCAAGCATTCCATGCAGCACCATGTCCTTCTAAGCTGAAAAAAAGTCTTACTTTGAGTCACCTTAGAAAGAGTTAGTTATTACAAATGCCTGGTTAATTTGAACCTCACAATACACACTAAAACAAAACATAGTAACACACAAGCACACACTATTAAAATAGCCTTTTGCCCACTCATTTACACATGTGTGCATACAGAAACACACACACACACACACACACACACACACACACACACACACACACACACACACACACACACACACTCAATGTACGCACTACACTGTACAATAATTATTATTCATAGAATACAAGTGACACACACACACACACACACACACACACACACACACACACACACACACACACACACACACACATACTGTACAGTGTACAATTACTTAATCATGCAACTGACACACATACTATCACATACCAGCATAATGCATTTTGTAAAGTTAAAAACAACATATTGATCACAATTAGATTTAACAGAGAGGGCTTCTCTCTTTATGATTATTTTTTGTTCAGTTACATCAGCATTAAGCTTATGGTGTGTGTGTGTGTGTGTGTGTGTGTGTGTGTGTGTGTGTGTGTGTGTGTGTGTACATCTTGTGCATAATACATTGTGTGTGTGTTTTATAGAATCACTGTATGACTATGTGTGTGGGCATAACAATATGTATGTGTGTGAGTGAGTGTGTGTGTGTGTGTGTGTGTGTGTGTGTGTGTGTGTGTGTGTGTGTGTGTGTGTGTGTGTGCATGCATGACTCATCACATGAATGAGGTTATGCTTTTGGTTTATCATGTTTACCTTGCCACAATTAAACACAAATCAAACAATTATGCAGTGACAGTAAATATTAACTGAATTGTGTGCTTACCTTCAGATAATTCAGCCATGGTCATTCTCTTTGCCAGTATGTCCTCAGAAGTGAACTGTGCAATGCATCCCTTCTTTTTGGACACTGGCTCAGCACTGTCAGTTTCACTGCTTTGCTTGTCAGTCACGACACTGCTTGCACCTGCCACATGGCGATTTCGACACTTGCAGTCGAAAGCTTGAACTTTCAGCCCTTTCAGCATCAGGTCCAAGCATGGTTTCGCTGTCTATGTCGGCATTCACAGACAGATTGGGCTCTTGAACTTGGACGAGTGCAGGTGCTTCTTCGTGATCCGAGCCGGTCTCGGAGCACTGACTGTCAATATCACTTCGATCACCCATTTCCTCTTCGTTATCGGTTGAAACACTGCCATCGTCGTCCAGGAAATATTCAGTCCCCAGCCCGTAAATGTCATGTTCATCTGATGATGAAAATATGTTGGCATCGCGAGCCGATCTTGTAAAAAAAAAATCACAAATATTAGCCCTAAGACTCTCCGGCGTGTTCGCTTTGGAAGCCGCCATTGTTGCTTGTGTTGGTCACGTGAACGCCTTTGGGCCAACCATCAGTGGGGAATCCCACCTTAGTGACGCTTTGTTTATACGTCATACCCCTTTTTTAAGGACGATGATTGGCTTACACCGTGGAAATTGACCCCTGAAAGGGTTTCAGTTTAAAAAATAGAGGTCTAGACCTTTCCAACGAGGATCATTCGACAGGTCCATTCCAATATTTCGGGGAAAAGGGCCTTTTTTGATCAATTTTATCGGTTTGTAAGCTGGCAAAACAAGAGGTTATGTGTTTCAAAAGCATTTTTTGGGCAAAAAGAAACATATTTACACTTTAATATTTGCATGGAACAGAAGAAAGGCTGTAGGTTAATATTCCATTAAAATCTAAAAATCCATAACCTGACCCCCATCTGCCTAAAATCGGCCCTAGCGAAAAACTCGGTGAGGGACAATGCGACTCATTTCGTGGCGGAGCGTCACAAATAGTTTCTTTCCAAAAGCTATCGAAGCCTTGAATCAAAATGCAGAATCTTGTCATTCTGTGTGACAGACTCGCCATCAATACACACTAGCCATGTATGTTTCGATATGTGTGTGAGTGCTTTTTTTTTTAGACAGCTATGTGCACCGTCTATTCAGTAATTCTATTCCCAGTTCACAGAATGTGTGTGTGTGTGTGTGTGTGTGTGTGTGTGTGTGTGTTCGCGCATGATTGGGCGAGTGGGGGGTGGGGGGGTTTTAGACAAGCTTATGTGTACTCTTCCAATATTCAACCTTTGCTTAGTTTATGATTATGTGAAATGACTGAGCTTGAGCTCGAAATGTTTGTTAGCTTGTGCTCTATCCCTCCCAATATTCTTTGTGACTCATGTACACTTGGTAATAAAGACGTATCTTATCTTACATAAAAAAGGCAAAATATACTATTATCACTTTTTTTTTTCTTTCAGACAAGCTGCGTGTTTACTTCCTGTGGGTCAGGTTGAATTGTCCAAGTTGGTCATTGGCTTGCCTTCTTTGCTCTCATGGCCACATTTTCAGATTTGTTTGGCTACCTTAAGAACGAGTAAGTATCTTTTGGATTTTTGGCTTGCTTGAACATCATTTGTGTAGTTTAAGCATTCTGTAATTATGGAATCTTTGTTTATAAGACTGAAGAAAATGCTGCATTTTTAAGGGTGTACTGGCATGCTTCAAAAACATTTGGCATTTTGAACTATAGTTTCTTATATCTATAGATTACTTTAGAGTCAATCCTATTCCTGCCTTATTTTGGCGTGTTATCTTGGGGACAATAATTATAAACGAGTCGGACCCTAGATCCCTGCACATAAAAAAAAAACCAAACTCATAGCAGTTGAAAAATCGAAAAGAGTAGGGGAGGTCAATTTACCTTGTCAAAGATCAAGTAGATTGAAGATATCTGCCTGGTGTTTCTTACAAAGCTGAAAAACTGTTACTTTCTGGTTGATATTTCAAAAGTGTAGGTCATCTTGTGCCGGTGAAAATGGATTACATGAAACATGGCGTGCATGCTGTGTGGAACTGCAGGGATAAAGGAGATAAATGACGAGAGGCAAAGCCTTCAAGGCTCAAGTTGGTACAGAACACTAGAGGCAGTTCAAGTTGTCCTACTCCTAGTTAGAGAATCCAATTAAACAAATTACAGCCTTTACCATTCCGTGATGTCTTCATGCTAGGGCTTGCTAGGAAGGGTGTGTCATTGTGATTAAGTGCAAGTCTATCACTTTTTGACCCTGTCAGCACTTGTGACTTGACTTGAATTATGCCTCTGGTTCCGCTTGGGAACAAAGGGCCGCTGCCAGCACTTGTAATTGCTGAGAAATTGCCAACGTTAAAGTTGACCACAAACGCCTACACTCAGGCACACATACATGGATTAATGGATGCAGAGACACACACACACACACACACACACACACACACACACACACACACACACACACACACACACAAAAAATAGCATGAGAACATAGACTCACTTTGTTTACACACATGAGCCAAAAATGAGTAGGTGATATTTGAATGGCATGGGGAATAACTAAGTGCCAGCAGTCAGCATATCAGTCGGCTCTACCTGGTAGGCAAGCCCATTGAGTAAACTGTAAAGTGGTGTGATGATTGAAAAGCACTTGTTTTTAGAGGTTGGTCTGTGACCAATGATAGGTCCTATGTAAATACAATAATAATATTTTTTTTTAATGACAATAAAATAGTTTGAAATATTTATGTATTAATATTACTATAGCTATTTTCATTTTCTGTGCTTGCTGGCGTTTGATCTACCACTAGGCTGTGAAGTGTGTAGATTCACTGTTAGTCCTGAATAGAGCGCTTCTTGTGCACAAACCTTTGAAGCTCAATTCCCATATGCGGTAAACACATGATTTGTATGGATGATAGTTAATATAAGAATGTAGGTTTCTGGATCCTGGATTCGACATTATAAAAGGCGTACTTACTCAGGATCGGGGACTTCTTGTAGGGATATTTCAGCTGGATCACCCAGCCTTCATCAGCACTGTTTTCATCTAGCCAGAGCTGTCTAACAACATGGCTGCAAAGTTTTCCACAAATCCACTAATTCCCTACGGCAACAACTGACCCATGTGAAAGACAAAACAGACCCCCTCAAACAGTGTGACACAGTGTACCAAGTAGTGGGGGGGGGGGGGGGGGGGGGGGGGGGGGGGGGGGGGGGGTTATCATGGTTGTTTTTCAGTTTGGTCATCCTAAGTAGAACACTTACAGAACTAAAGAGTCTTTCATATCACTGATTGTATGCAATTGATTATAATTGCAGGGGTATCATCCGTGAAACCGAGGATAGTAGTGACAGTGACTTGGAAAATGGACATCAGCTCCCTGAACAAGTTAATAGAGGCGTGTCGGAAGATAGGCAGGTAGTGGTGCTAAAGCTTTGTGTAAACCAGTACTTGTGCTTGGTATACCAATGCAATAAAAATAATTGTGAAATTTGTACTGCCTGCACTCGGAGAGCACATTGCTGCAGTGCTGTGCCCTCCCAGGGCTGGACCTGGCAAAAGTTGGGGGGGGGGGGGGGGGGGGGGTTACAGATTTTTTATTCATAAAGTCGAGCATCACATACCGGGCGACCCATGGCTTAAGCCCTCAGGTTTTAACAGTTCCTACTGAACAACTATTGACAGAGTGCACAACATTCGATCCCCCCCCTCCCGCGCCCACCTCCTCCCCACGCTCAACAACTTTTGAGAGAGTGTACACCGTTCCATCCCCCCCCCCACTCCCCTCTGTTCAACAACTTTTCTGAGAGTGGTGCACGTTGTACACCCCCCCCCCCCCCCCCCCCCCCCCCCCCCCCCCCCCCCCCCCCCCATCATCAACAACTTTCCCAGTGTTTTTTGCTTAGCTTTGTTTTCATCCCTGACACAAGTTGGGTCTGCATGGCCAAGTGTGTTCGACATGAAAATGTGGCCCCTGAATTTCATTGTTTTTCTTAAAAAAAAAAAAAATATATATATATATATATATATATATATACTCTGAAGTTACATTGTTCTAATTCTTCTTCATGTAACCCCACAAAGTGAGACCCTAGCGCTCAGAGGGTTTCAGGTGAAAGATACCACTGGATTTTTTTTTTAAAACGTGTGATGACGTGGATGAGTACAGTATAAGGAAAAAAAAATATGAGAGCAAGTGTTGCGTTCAATAACTACAACAGTACCTGTGATGAGAGAGACAGAGACAGAGAGAGAGGGAGAGAGAGTCACTTACATACATACTTAAAGAAAATGAGATGTTGAATTTGGATAATTTTTGCACAGAAGATGATGCTGTAGAGTTTCATTTAGTATATTTTTAATACCCCAGGATGACACCCAGTTGAACTAATAAAAGATAGCCTATGGTAATGGACTCAAGTAAATGCATAAACTATTGGAGTGCTTGAGAATATTTTGTCATTATTTCAGGGGGACGCCGATTCTGACCAGTCTGAGCACATTCCCGATTCCACAGGAGATTCTGACTCTGATGTGTCTGATGTCTATATCCAGGGCTAAAGAAGAAAAACAACTCAGGTAATCTTCATTTTTTTCACCCACGTATTAGCAAAATGGTTCAAAATGCATTTCATGTGAATATATTTGTGTACAGGATTTGGTAGTTGGTGAGTCTATTCTGCTTTTTTTTTCTTTAATTTTTTCCATTCTTGTTTTTCTTTATTAGAAATTTGTATTCTGCCCTGTGCCCAGAGTCTTCACGTAAACTGTCATTGGCGCACAGGATGCATGTAATATGTATTGGGATTCCATTCCATTGGCTCACAATGGCTTTCTCCTATTGAACAGTAGAACGGGGTTACCAGATGCGTTTGATGTCTTGTGGCCGGTGGCATCTCATCCAAAGAACATTAGAGAGAGAGAGAGAGAGAGAAACCATTTTGAGTAAAGGGTAAATGTCACTGAATCTTCTATTTTAAACATCTAATATATTTTTCTCCATTTCAAAGGTATTTGGTTCAGTTCAATTGGGTGGTGGTTATGTTTTGCAGGAACCCCTACAAGTGCTCCCTTGGAGGTTACTGACACATCAGACGCTATGTACTACCAGTCTACTGCCAGGTTTTCGTCTTCTTCGGAGGCTACTGTTACTGCAGGCACTTCACGCCGATCTACAGCAAGGTCAGCTTGTTCCTCGGAGGCTACTGTTACTGCACACACTTCACGCTGATCTACAGCAAGGTCAGCTTGTTCCTCGGAGGCTACTGTTACTGCGGGCACTTCACGCCGATCTACAGCAAGGTCAGCTTGTTCCTCGGAGGCTACTGTTATGCAGGCACTTCACGCCGATCTACTGCAAGGTCATCTTGTTCCTCGGAGGCTACTGTTACTGCAGGCACTTCACGCCGATCTACTGCAAGGTCAGCTTGTTCCTTGGAGGCTACTGTTACTGCAGGCACTTCACGCCGATCTACTGCAAGGTCAGCTTGTTCCTTGGAGGCTACTGTTACTGCAGGCACTTCACGCCGATCTACCAGGTCAGCTTGTTCAAAGTACTGTTACTGCTTCTTCCACGGAGCAAAGTACTGTTTCTGCACTGTTTCTGCACTTCACACCAGCTTGGTGCAAAGTTGGCTTCTTCCGCGGAGGAGACTGCTTTTTCTGCACTTCAAGCCAGCTTCCTCTTCAGAGGCTAATGTTACTGCAGGCACTTCACACCAGTGTGTTGCAAGGTCAGCTTCTCCTCTGAGACTAGTGTTAGTGCAGGTACTTCACCCCAGTGTGTTGCAAGGTCAGCTTCTTCCTCTGAGACTAGTGTTAGTGCAGGTACTTCACCCCAGTGTGTTGCAAGGTCAGCTTCTTCCTCGAAGGCTACTGTTACTGGAGGTAGTTCACACACCAGCCTTCAGAAAAGTCGGCATCTTTCTCACAGTCAACTTCCACTTCAAGCACTTCATGCAAAACTTACAAGAAGCCTCCACGTCCATGTGTCTTTTGTGGGACATTTCAAGCAAAACTTTCAAGACACATGAAGAGGAAGCATAAGGAAGAAGAGAGTGTGAAAGCAGCTTTACTTCTGCCCCCTCAGGAACAGTTGAGAGTGTTTGAATCTTTAAGAAAAGAAGGAATCCTCAAAAAAAATATCCAGCATCGGGATGAAGGAAAACAGCTGCTGAGGGAAAGGAAGCAGGGTAGCACAGGTGTAGTGATGTGTAGTGGGTGTAACGGCTTCTTTAGCAGAAAAGTAATTTGCAAGCACAAGAAATATTACTGCTCTCGTAGTGCAAATGCTAGCCGAAACAGTTGCATTTTCAAAAACACCGACTTCAGGGGTATCAGCGGAATTCCAAAGCGAGATTTCTCAAACCACAGGAGCTATCAAGGTCACCGTCGTTAAGTAGTTAGGGGTTCCTCTTCCTGTCATGCTCTCTTTTTCTCTTTAAGATAAATTAGATTTCTTTTTTCTGCCTCTTGTGCTCAGCATCCTGTCTTTTTTTTTTTTTCAAGCTTTCTTCCCAATTTTCTGAAGATGGAGTATGGCTACCTTTAAGGTGGGATACAAAACAGCCATACACACAAAATTCCACCCCCAGGCTAGGTAGGTAGGTTGTGTATTGACTGTATGCTTAGATTGGGGGTGACCGCAGGAGTTGACAGCCTGTGTACACAGAAGAAGAAGAATAAACACTGTCACATGTGGTCAAACTCCCATACACACACAACAAGGCTTACTCTGTGCACACACACTATCTCTCCACTCAACCAAAGGTGCACAACAAAAAATTTCAATTTCCCAGTTCCCCTCCCATAGGGAGTTACAATTTATTAAATTTACTCAACAGAAATTAAGAATGCCGGAAATAACTCTTCGGCTGCTAATTTAAATTTGTATCATCCACTCAGCATAGAGCCAACATTTCCATTTACATAAAAGACACATAAAAACAAGTGAACTAACAGAGACCAGTCACGGGCACACCCTAGCACTCTTTAAGTACCAGTCCATGGCACACAACCACGCAAGGATCAGTATCATTCCTGCGTTATCGGGCTTTCTTTACACCTGGCCTCAATTCATCGTCCTACCCATGCCTGGGGTAGTGAGGCCGGCTTCCATCCCACAGAGACTCGTGGTCCCCTCCGCCAACTCCTCGACCCAAGGGCTTAGTTGCGACGACCTTTCACACTAGACTGGCTTACTTCCGAACACCCACTCCAGTGCCCATCGCTAGGCCCCAGCCAAGGCAGTCCGGGATGCCCTCAGTAAGCGGGTAGCTGAATAAAGGGAGAACTGTGAAACAGGGAAATTCCGTGTAAATACCTCTCCAGGTGTTACATTTAAAGCGACCCTTTACACCTATAGTCCCTGTCAACCCCTTACAACTGAACACTTACCTGGTGCCAACCAGCAAACCTGAGTACTGTCAAACCCCCCACCCGGGGTGCGATCAGGAGCGCTCAGTGCACCGACTGCACTTCTCAACTCGCTCTCGGCCTCTGCACCCACAAGTCAATCGGAGAGCCCGAGCTTACCTCTCCAGAGAGGAACTCGCTACTCTATACCTGGCCTTCCGCCGCTAAACACGTCTTGAATACAGTTCAGACCAACGCTCTCACGTTAACTTTAGGCTCTACATACTCTCCCCTTAATTAAAATCATGCGACCCAACTCGCATGGCAGCCATGATGTACACTTGTTTACTTAGCTGACAAGTGTCAACTCTGATGTGGCCCATAGTGGTCGGTGGTGCTATAAACCACATGATTGAGTGATTGTTTACTGGTAGTGTTGTCAATAGTGGTCGATGGTGCTATAAACCACATGAATGATTCATATTATTTACTTGGTAGTGTTGTTTGTCTATATGTATGGCCATTTTATGTATCTTTAACAGGCTGATGCATCCATGGAATTTTCAATTCCAGAGGCGTGGGGTGTTGATGTGTTTGGGGGGCTTGAGAAGATTTTCTTTTTCAATTTCATGCAATTTTTTTCTTTGGGATGCACCTTGCTCCAAGTATGTCTGCCTCTTTTGTGACATAGGTTTGATTGTTGTGTCTTCTTCCTCATTAATTGGCTGTGTTTGAATGTTTTGTTCACTTTTGGTCAGCTTTGACTGGCCGGTGAAATGTTTGACTTGCATGGATCTCCTTCATCAATGGAGGAATCATCCACCGGCTCCCAACTCTTGCACATAGAATGTCTAGTTGTTCTTTTTCAAAATACCCTATTGACAAGGTCAAGGTCAGGAAGATAGTTTGGAGTGGGGTGGGGTGGGATTGGGGGTATTTAGAGGGCCCTAATACCATTTTGTTGTTGTTGTTGTTTTTCCACAATAGTGGAACTGTTGGACTCAGCTCCAATTTGGTGTGTGGACACTTTGACTTATGAAGTTATGCTTATGGTCAAGGATATTGATGTGCATAATAGAAATAGGGCTTTGCGACTGCTTAGCAACACAGTTGGTTTTGTTGGTCATTTGTTTTTGCTGGAAGTTGCTTCTTGTGATCGCCACTACGGTATTAATCACTTTATTAAATCACTTTCAAAATGAAAAGGCAGCGTTTGATATGGTTTGTTTCAGAATGCTTGTCTACAATTTGTCTTTCTGCCTCTCCTGCAGTGGGGCACTGCGGAATGTGAAATTAAGGGCCCCTCCTGTTTCTGGAACCACAGGAACTATCACGTTCACTGTCGTTGGGTAGTTAGGGGTTCCTCTTTCCTGTCATGCTCTCTTTTTCTCTTCAAGATTTCTTATTTCTGCCTCTTGTGCTCTACATCCTGTCTTTTTTCCAAATTTTCTTCCAGTTCCCTGAAGATGGAGTATGGCTACCTTTAAGGTGAGATAAAAACAAAAACAAAACAGCCATACATACAAAAAAAACACCCCCAAGGCTAGGTAGGTGTGTTGTGTATATTGACTTATAGTTGCATGCTTAGATTAGGGGTGACCGCAGGAGTTGATAGCAGTGTGAAGAAGAAGTCTGTCTGCCTCCA
The DNA here is from genome assembly GCA_016801955.1 of Conus betulinus. Lineage (NCBI taxonomy): Eukaryota > Metazoa > Mollusca > Gastropoda > Neogastropoda > Conidae > Conus > Conus betulinus. The sequence continues at coordinate 80,743 of JADBJO010001563.1, read as the reverse complement.
TCCAAATTCCTGTAGCACGCTTGAACTCCACTCAACCCCCACCCATCCACCCCCCCCCCCCCCTCTCTCTCTCTCTCTCTCTCCTATGCCTGAACATGTGGGCATGTATGTGTGTGTGTCTGTCGTTCTGTCTGTCTGTGTTCTATATGTGAGTATGGCTTTCAAGAAGTGTATGTGTGTGTATCAGTCTCAGTCTGTTTTGCATGCCAGTCGTGTCAAACTTCACACTTCAAGCTTGGTTGTGTGACATCACAGAAAAAAAAAAAAAAAAAAAAAAAAACATGAAAACATTGCACTGAAACATATACAACCTGTTGAATAAGTTATAAAGTATACACACCTTAAACTAGAACAAGATGCAAGGCAAATAAACTTATTCCCAGTTGTACATATGTCGACTTCCCACTACAAAAATAAACATTAAAAAAAGCGGCGTCAAAGCGGTACATCGGCATCAAACCCTTGTTGTTTGCATCACTGGACGGGCGTTCTTACCACTGAACTTGCACGCCAGGCTACCAGCAGCATGTTGAATGTAACCATGTAACCAATATAATTTGAAAGTGCACTGCAGGGACGAAAGCCTTTTTTTTTGCCATTTCCGCCCGAATTATTGCTAAATAGCTCAAAATAAGAAGACACGGTCATCATCCTTGACCCATAAGAAACATAAAATTACAAGTTTCAAGAAAGATTGACACACTAGTTTTGTCTGGAGCACGTAAACATAATTTTCTGGACAGACTATACCAGACAGAGTACAGACAGACAGCATTTCCTCAGTCCGTTTTAAAGTACTCTCTGTTCTTAAGAATTGGAAGTATAAAATCGGAGAGCTCAGACCTCTGCCAAGGTAGCATTTTAAAGAAGGAGAAAAAAAATAATATATGTATTTGTATTACCTCCCACTTAGGTTGACATTTGGTACCCTTAAGGTTGATATATGTATTGTATTACTTCTCACTTAGGTTGACATTTGGTACCCTTAAGGTTGATATTCACTGTACATTAGAACTAAGGGGAATGTTTTAAGGTTCCCTCTTTTCTCTGTTTTATTCAAGCTGACAACAATACAGCTGAGCTATGCACAACTTCACGCTCCAAAAGCATGCTATCCACAAATGGGTTACGGCATTTCAAAATGGACTAGAGGTCTAAATGTGCCTTTTAGTTTTGATGCACACTGCTATGGAAAGAAAGTCTTAGTCACTCAACCAGTTGCTTGATTACTTTTACAGTGTTAAGCTCCTTTGGCTGGGCTCCCCTCACCCAACCTCCCTACTCATACAAAGCACACACATTTACACTTTAACAACCCTATCCCTAACCTAACCCCACTCCTAACCCTATCTAACCCTAACCCTCACCCTAACCCTCCCTACTCATACAAAGCACACACATTTACACACCTTTACAACCTATCCCTAACCTAACCCTACTCTTAACCCTATCCAACCCTAACCCTACCCTAACCCTACCTTTACCCAACCTCCCTACTCATACAAAGCACACACATTTACACATATACAACTCTAACCCTAAACTAATCCTTCCCCTAACCCTACTCTAAACCCTAACCCCTTGGCAGAGGTTAAAATGTATCATATTTCCCTTTTACAGTGTTAACCTCCTTTGGTGGGCTCCCCTCACCCAACCACCCTACCTATACAAAGCACACACATTTACAACTTTACAACCCTAACCCTACCCCAACCCTAACTCCAACCCTTATCTTAACCCTAACCTAACCCTAACCTATATAAAGCACACACATGTACAACTTTACAACCCTAACCCTACCCCAACCCTAATCCTGACCCTAATCCTAATCCTAACCCTAACCTCCTTGGCAGAGGTTAAAATATATTTCCCTTTTACAGTGTTAACCTCCTTTGGCTGCATTCCCCTCACCCAACATCCCTTCCAATACAAAGCACACACATTCACACCTTTACCCTATCCCTAACCTGAACCTACACTTAACCCTATCTAACCCTAACCCTAACCCTGACCCTATCTTCACCCAACCTCCTACTCATACAAAGCACACATTACACACATTTAACCCTAACCTAACCTTACCTTATCTAATCTTACCCCCTAACCTTACCTAACCATAACCTCCTTGGCAGAGGTTAAAAATATATATTTCCCTTTTACAGTGTTAACCTCCTTTGGCTGGGCTCCGCTCACCCAACCACCCTATCTATACAAAGCACACACATTTACAACTTTACAACCCTAACCCTGACGCAACCCTAATCTTAATCCTTAACCCTAACCCTGACTCAACCCTAACCCATTATGAAAACCTATGCATCGTCTAAAAACACTCCCCTTCTTCTCTCCCATCTCTTTTCCCCCTTTCTTTCACACACACACACACACACACACACACACACACACACACATATATATATATATATATATGTGTCTACCAAAGTGGTGACTTATACAATGTGAACACAAACACAATATATGTCTTCCTAAGTGGTAACTTATACAATGTCGCCTTAACACCTGTCAAATCTTAAGTCGCCCTAAGTCTGACCAAATATTTAAAATCCTTAAGGCGACCGGGCAAAAAAGCTATATCTGTTTTTACTAAAAACCAATTAATGTCCTTGTTTAGCATAAGCATAGCAATGCTAAAGGATGGCAGTTATCAGCTTTCAGCCTCCCCTGCCAAGGATGTTGAATATAACCCAGGTCTCTATAAGGTCACTTTTCAATGTAGTCACCGTAAGTAGGAATTAATTCTTATATATATATATATATATATATATATATATATATATATATATATAATGCTGAACAATTAAGTAGTGGGGGAAAACAAGTGCAGGTTAACAATTCTTCCATCATTATAGTAATGACTTGGCAAAGATTTGAAATTGAGCGGGAAAAAAATTGAAGATGAAGTAAATGGGAAAATGCATATCATAAATATGAAAACCCCTTCACTAGCTGCATGAGGAAACCATCGCAATCCCTCTCGAAGACAGATATATGTATCGCCTGCTGCGAGGCCTTTATATATATATATATATATATATATATATATATATATATATATATATATATATATTCAATCTAAGACATAAGAGCAATCTTTGTTTATAACTGAATATTTCTTGCAGTCATTGCAACACCAAGCTGCTCTGTAAGTTGCTGGAATGGTGCTCGGTACTTATCCTTGGAATTTGTTAGTTATTGTAATCTAGTCCCTTGCAGATTCATTCCAAGATCTGGCCCTCAGCACTTGTGTCTTAAGAGGTTATCTTTTATATTTTCTACTTTTCACAAGAAAATGTAGCTTGTTTGCTCTTTCACGATTTTTTTTTTTTTTTTTTTTTTTGCTTCTTAGGCGGTACGTTTGGTTGTTATATTGAAAACTCAACAAGAATATACTACGGTATTGAAAACCAGCCTTTTTTCTGGGATAGCATTAGTCTTAGAACCGAAAAGGCAAAGGAGTCAAGTTACCACTTTCCACGGTCTCTGAGGAAAAACAATCAGATTTCGAAATATCAGTATCTGACCAGGAGTTATAAGTTAGTGAGTTTCCTCCCCAATGGAGATTGTCTCCCCCTTGGAGACTATAAGCTTGCTGAAGGCTCATTCTGAGAAGCATTTATTATTCCCCATTCACACACTCAAGCACATACTGTTAGGTAGGTAGAGTTATCTACCACTGCAGATATGAATGCTTATGTCCCCCTGTTTCTTCAATCTAAGACATAAGAGCAAGCTTTGTTTATAATTGAATTATAATTGTGTGTGTGTGTGTGTGTGTGTGTGTGTGTGTGTGTGCGCGCGCGCGCACGCGCGTGTGTGTGTGTGTGCGTGTAGGCTTGTAAGTGTGTGTAAGAGTGCGAGCATATGCATGTGTGTGTGGTGGGGGGGTGGGGGGCGCACATGTGTGTGGATAGGTGGTTGTAGGTGCGGGTGGGTGGGTGGGTGCGTGCGTGTGTGTGTGTGTGTGTGTGTGTGTGTGTGTGTGTGTGTGTGTGTGTGGTTGTGTGTGTGCGGGCATACGTGCAAACAGATACAAGAATGGATTTTAGGACCAGACATTGAAATTAGGGGGAAGGGTTTTCAGAAGCAGAGGAACACGAACCTGTCCATTTCCACAGACGAACATGTCATCCTTGCATGCAGGATGAGCACAGAAATCTTCGTCACGTCCATCTAAACAATCCTGTCGGAAATCACACACCAGACTGTAAGGCACGAACTCGTGAGTCATGTCACAATAGAAGTACGGTTGAGCCAGTCCATGGGACATACTGCAAGTTGCCCTGTACCATGTCTCAGTGTTCTCCAGCCCCCTGCACCGACTTTTCACATCACAGGCCAGTAGTTGGTGAGTCAGGTGCTGCATGGGACAACTATCGAGATGGACAATTGACGTTGTCATGCTGCCCAGCACAGGAAGTGTGACAGGTATTTTCTTGTGGTCATGGTGTGAAAGGGGAGGAAATTCACACACATATCCTACACACCTATTGCTGCAGTGATTTCCGATAATAACACCTCTTTTCCATACAAAACATGAAAGGGGTAAACGGTTTGTTGGGGCAGAAAGTAAGCCACGGAACCACTCTCCCAACGCAAAGTGAATGCATACCTACAAACATTGCGCGTGGTTGAGAAAATGAATAGAAGAGAAACAACAACAAAAAAAAAACCATTAAAAGGTAAAAGGAATTTTGCCAAACATAGAAACGCACTGGTAAAATAAAAATTGAAGCAGGCTCAGATGAAACAAAAATTGCACCATAAACAAATAGACAAATCTCTCTCTCTCTCTCTCTCTCTCTCTCTCTCTCTCTCTCTCTCTCTCTCTCTCTCTCCTCTCTATTGATTGTTATAACCCACATCTTTCCCTTCCCTTCCTCCTCCTCCCCCTCATCATCATCATCACCACCATCAAAATGTTAATGCTGCTTTTCAAGACATGTTCTAACTCAAACTTCCTTTATCACATCAAAACAAGACAGTGGCTGTGGTCGCCTCTGTGATTTCATGGTGTATAAACGCGGATATATTATTATAAACCTGATTCGCTATTGAGCACAAGGACAACTGTGCATAGTAAAACACGCATTTAGATTAAGTATATACCAATGGTCACACAAAAAGACAAATAACTTGTAAAAGTCTCTCCACACAAATAAAGAAGGGAATGTACTAGCACAAGAGTGCGTGCAACACACGCATGGGCACGACTAACTACCGCGCGCGCGCGCGCACACACACACACACACACACACACACACACACACACACACACACACACATGTACGTGTATGCACAGTCATACAGGTGAGTTGATAAAAACTGTACCTGGTTCCATGAATTCTGAATTGAGGGGGGGGGGGGGGGGGGGGGGGGGGGGGGGGGGCTATAGCATCTTCCAGAGTGTAGAAAAGCTCTTAATCGTTACTAAACCAATGATAAAAACAAGAACATCAATACCATTACCAACAAAAAACAGCAACAACAACAGCAATAACAACAGCAACAACAAGAACAACAACAGCAACAACAACAACGGCAATAACAAGAACAAGAACGACAACAGCAACTACATCAACCAACCACAACACAACAACAACAACAACAACAACAACAACAACAACAACAACGATGTTGCTGAAAACTAACTAGGGATGAAAAATACTTTTGAAAAATAATGATGAACAGATAATGGTAATAATAACTACAGTAATAATCGTTATAAGCATAACAACAACAAGAACGACAACAAGACAACAACAACAACTGTAATAATGATACAGATAATGATAATGACGATAGTAGTCACCACCACCACCATCATCATCATCATCATCATCATCATCATCATCATCATAATCACCATCATCATCAAGATGACAATGATGCTGCTGCTGCTGCTGCTACTGCTACTGCTACTGCTAACAATAACTATAGCTAGGATTTTTTTCAACATGTAAGCACTCATATATTTCCAAATATATGCATCCTGAATACTTCATTACATTCTTCATCCGCAGAATGTACATCTGTAAGCACATTTTGATTCATTTCATCACGGACTTACACGACTGAATAAAAACAAAGAAAGAAAGAAACAAACAAACAATCAAGATGCAAAGCATATAATTGTACTCCCAGTTTATCCTGAATACCTGTGAGATATTCCATAAAGAGAAAAAAAACCGTCTTAGGCTGGTGTAACCGTTAGTGATGGCTATTCCGGTAAACATCGCCCATGATCTGTGACCTATAATGAACATACTTACACATTTTCAGAAAGATCGGTGAAGAACTTCCTGAGATTTTCCATAAAGGAAAAATATGGGACCTTAGTTACGGCAATAACGGTAAACTAAAACACTGGGCATCATCCGTGACTCACAATGAACATATCTACAAATTTTCAGAACGATTGACAAAGTACTTTATGAGATATTCCATTAAGAAGAAAAAGCGTTACAGGCTGTTATAGCCGTTAGTAACGGCAATAACGATAAACTAAAACAACGGGCATCATCTGTAACCCATCATGAACATACCTGCTAATTTTCACAAAGATCGGCCATGTACTTTCAGAGATATTCCATAAAGAAGAAAAACGTTACAGGCCTTTACAGCCGTTAGTAATGGCTATAAAGGTAAAAAACTAAAACATCGGGCATTATTCGTGTGCCATAATGAACATACCTACAAATTTTGACAAAGATCGGCCAAGTACTTTCTGATATATTCCATAAAGAAGGAAACCGTTACAGGCCGTTACAGTCGTTAGTAACGGCTATAGCGGGGTAAACTAGAACATCGGGCATCATCCGTCACCCATAATGTTTATACCTGCTAATTTTCACAAAGATCGGCCGAGTACTTTCTGAGATATTTACATAAAGAAGGAAAACCGTTGCAGGCCGTTACAGCCGTTAGTAACGGCTATAACGGTACACTAAAACATCGGCATCATCCTTGACCAATAATGAACGTACGTACAAATTTTCAGAAAGATCGGCCCAGCAGTTTTGTCTAAAGCGGGTGGAACACATTTTGACCATGGAGGGATGGACAGACACACACACACACACACACACACACACACACACACAGCATTTCTTCGTTCCCATTCTTAAGTACTCCCTTTTCTATAAGAAACTGGGAGTACAAAAAATTGCCGTGAAACAACGGTTATCATTACTTTTGACTTTGATACAGCTAGCTTCGTATGTGGTAAATAATAATAAAGTACAACTGTCCTTTCCTTGTGGAGCCAGCAATTCACTTGTTTTTCTTCTTCTTCCTTTTCCACAACCAACATCATTTTGCTGATGATTTTGTCGTCACTTTAAGTATCATCTAGTTACTGCCAGGTGTTCTATCGCTAATGAACGACACTACACTATTCAAACACTACACACGCATTCTCAGTTCCTTGAAAATCAGCATCACTTCCACAGATTTGCTGAATTATGTTTTCAATTACTCCTTGTTGGGCGGGAAAATGAAAATGGTCCCCAAAAACGTCATGATGAAAAAAAATAACCTGATCATTGATCATGAACTTCAGATGATAAAAATAATGTTTAACAACCGAAATGAACATAGTGGCTACCAGACTAAACAGGTCACTCAGTTCAAGAAGGCTACTCACTGTGTGCGTAGCTTCGTCGGCAATCCGGTCGACTTCTTCAGCGCAACTGCTGGGTTGAGAACTGGATTCAGTGCGCACCGCCGTGAGCGAACTCACGACAGTGCGACTGAATGAGTGAGGAGTACACTGATGGCAGGTTGTGCTGGCCCCGGTCACGGTTAAGGGTGGGGTTTTGTGTGGACTGCCTCCTTTACTCCCCTCTGGAACCATCTTGCTTCTCTGTCGAGCACTTGCACATAGTCCTTTTCAAACTGATGTTGGGCGTGGGTCAGATGTTCACCCACTGGAGAGGACTCACGTTTGTGTTCCTTTAGTCTCTTGTGCAGGTTGCGCTCAGTTTCACCAATGTAACTATGGTCACAGTCCTGGCAGTCTATCTTGTATACCACCCCTGATTTGTCCAATATGTCTGTTTTGTCCTTGGGGTGGACTAACTGCTTCTGATGGTGTTGGTGGGCTTGGAGTGGACACTGACTCCCAAATTTCTGATCTTCCTGCTGAGAGCTTCAATGACGCCACTCACGTACGGCATAGTGACGTGCCCTCTCGAAGGGGTTTGACGTTCAGTGGAGGGGTGGGGGGTATGATTTTCTTGCCCCCTGTTATATCCCAGGCCTACTTCTGGTATCCCGATATACTTAGCACTTTCTTGATGTGCTCCACCTCTTCTTCCCCTAGTGGAGTCAGTGGAGCAGATGGTCTTTGCTCGATGGGTGAGGGTGCGAATAACTCCCAGCTTGTGTTCCAGTGGCTGGTGACTGCCAAATTGCAAATACTGGTCTGTGTGGGTTGGCCTTCTGTAGAAGGAGAAGGTGAGGCTTGTCTCTGTCCGGGTAATGCAGGTATCCAACATCGCGATACTGCCATTCTCTTCTGCCTCATAGGTGAACTTGATGGCAGGATGTTGGTTATTGAGATGGGTTGTGAAGTCTTTGACCAGTGATCTTTTTAGTACAGTCATGGTGTCGCCCATGTAGTGACCCCAGTAGCGAGGAGGGGTGTGGGACGATGCCAAGGCTTTCTCTTCGAAGTCTTCCATAAAGAGGTTAGCTACAACAGGACTCACAGGGAACCCCATGGCTGCACCCTTGGTCTGTTGGTAGAACTGTCCATCAAAGGTGAAGTAGGTGGTGTTGAGGCAGCAGGATAGCAGATCACAATTGTGTTCCACTGACAGGTTGGTGCGCTGCTGAAGGCTGTTGTCGTCCTGTAACCTCCCTCTGATGATGTCAATACTGTCCCTAACAGGGACACTGGTGAACAGTGCTGTGACATCATAGGACACCAAAATCTCATCATCAGGCAGTGGTACAAACTTTAACAACTTCTTCACCAGGTCTGCACTGTTGGCAATGGAATGTTCTGTCTTTCCTACCAAAGGTGAGAAGATGTCTGCAACAAAGCAGGCCATCTCATACATCAGGGATCCCCTAGATGCAACAATGGGATGGAGGGGTACATCTCTCTTGTGCACTTTAGGCAGTCCATAGAACTTTGCCACATCTGTAGTTGAGGGGTACAATCTGTGGTACTGTTCTGAAGAGAGTTCTCCTGACTTCTGCAGGCCTTGCAGTAGTTGGTCAGGTGTGCAGTATACTTGCTGGTGGGATCTTTGTTCAGCTGTTGGTAGGTCTCCTTGTCTTCTAATAGATTATGGGCCTTCTCATAGTACTGTCCCTTGGGTAGGATGACTGTGGGATGGCCTTTGTTGGCTGGGAGGATCATGATGGAATCCTTCTTCTTCAGTTCTTGTAGCGCGAGTCTTTCATCCCTAGAAATGTTGGATTTGGGAGGTTTGCTCTGTTTAAGAATGTCCACACACTCTGATCGTAGATGTGTGGCCTCTTCAGTCTGAGGACCAATCTGACGACACGCAGTTTCAATGCTGGTAATGCAATCCGTGATAGGAAGTTTACCTGGAGTAACCACAAAATTGAGCCCCTTTCTCAACACTGACCATTCTGCTTCAGTCAAACTTTGATCAGATAAATTCACCACCCACCTATTTTTCAGTTCTTGCATTTCTTGATCACTGACAGAAGTAATGGGCACGCGATCGTCTTGTTTTGGTTTAGCCTGCAACTTCGCAGATTTCTTCATCTGGCGCATGCGCACTTTGTCCCACTCACGCCTGACAGTGCAGTCGAACCAAGCGACCGTCTCCGCCATGAAAGTATTGGGTACACAAGCACTGAGTTCATACTTTAAAGTAGCGTTCGTGTTGTTGATGATCACCAAACGACTGTTAATTTGTTTAATTGGTTCATACATGAGCGCCCGTTGAACACGATGGATGATGTTGTGTGCTGCCTGGCCTTTCATACAAGTTTTGATCTTGAGACTTGTAGGGCACACATTTTGATGTTTACAATGCAGCGTGAAATGGAGATGGTTCTTGAACCTGGCGATCGATCGGTGTTCCTCTTCCAGCTCTCTAAAAGTTTTGATGACTTTCCCGTCGAAATCGCGTATAAGACGTTGAGGAAGTTTTAAACGGCTGAGGGGTAGACATCATGGCTACCAGACTAAACAGGTCACTCAGTTAAAGAAGGCTACTCACGGTGTGCGTAGCTTTCGTCGGCAATCCGGCCGACTTCTTCAGCGCAACTGCTGAGTTGAGAACTGGATTCAGTGCGCACCGCCGTGAGCGAACTCACGACAGTGGGACTGAATGACATTTTTCAATCAACTGCCTTCAGGGCTCTTTTCATTTGAACCAATAATGATGAACAGGTTTCTCAACAAAACGAAATCCTAAATTCAGAATAAAAAAAAACAGGCAGGTATTCACATTTAATACTATTTGTAATGTTGGTATTTGTTAGCCTTTTATTATCACTCAACGAAGGGATTTTGAATGACATACGTGAGACTAGTTTACAACAAAGTGTTGAGAACAGGTAACAGGTGGAAAATTCATTTCAACTCGCATTCATCAAGCTTTCATGATATTTGCATACAAAGGTATTACTACTAATAAAAAAAAACAGCAAAAACATAGAGGATTTCTTATCGACTCCCTACGACCAATTCATTCAACAATTCATTTGTTTTGATATACTTGTATGTCACGAAGTATTCTTTAACCTGTCACAAGTCAGTTGAAACCTTTTTCCACCGAAATGACACACAAATACATAATTATGTAAATGGGTTGATCTCAGAAAAATGTATGATTTAAGGGTCACTTATCCAATTATTAATGTTTAGAGAATTTTACTGACATCAGTTTTCTATTCAGTAGACTGAATGTTCATACAAAAATTACATGCTAAAAACAAAAAACAAAACAAACAAACAACGCCCCCCCCCCCCCCCCCCCCCCCCCCCAAATCTACATTGGATTTGTGACGTGATGTTCACAGAAGACAGATTGTTTGGTCCCTCTTTTGAGGAGTTATTTTGAACAAAACCAAAATGAAACGCTGTCAACATTTCTTACTTTGGGTTGGAACAAATATCAGCTACATAATGATGTTGATAAATCACAGGCCTTTCAAATATCTTCAAAGGTTACGACTACTGCTTTCCATTTCTTGTTCCAATCTTGACTCGTCTATGCACAAACTAATCCACATTCTCTCGAATTCTTTACTACAGATATTGGAGTTGAAAGCAACCACACGGAACATTGGGAACGATTTATTCATATGCATGGTTTGATATAGTCCCTCACAGTCCATTTGGCTGTACACAACATGATTTCATTTGACTTGATGCTGTTGCTCTTTAAAATCATCGCTTCCTGACCCAGCACCGTTTCTGTTTTCTTTCTTTCTTTTTTCCTTTTTTTTTTTTTTGCATCATGACTGATTAAAAAGGCACTGGTGTATGGATGTGAAATGCTCACAGTAAGAAATCAAACACTCTTGTAAAGCGAGTGTGACTTACGCGTAGCATCGAGCAATGTTCGACTTATGCTGAGCATCATAAAGAGTCCACCAACTCTTCACTCTTCTCGAACGCTTTAACACAGCACTATTTATAAATCAGATGAAAGTGCCACCAACTCTTCATTCTTCTTGGATGATTTAGCACAGCACTAATTATAAAATAAGATGAAAAGTGGGAAAGGGAAAACTTCTCGGGCTCATCTTCGTTGGGCCTCTTCTTTTATCACTGAGATGAATTCAGTCACTGCTATGTTTTTTCCCTACCCTTTCCACTGATTCCTATGAAGCCAAAGTGCAGCAGAACACCTGCTTCTCAATCTGAGAGGTTCGGCTTAAAGTCATCGCATTTTTTGCCTGCTACAAGTTGGCTGGGGATACATGTACTGAATTTTAAAAAAAGCAGATGTAGATTTGGCTTAATGAAACGTGTATTATGAATACAATAAGAAGAGTAATTCTCGATGAGTAAGACATGTACTAAAAATAATGACAAAAAGTAAGTTCAGCCTAAAAATACATTCATTAAAAGTTACGACCTCCCCCCCCCCCCCCCCCTCTCCATCGGATTATGGCTTACCACACCACTGTAATTTCTTTCCACTCCATTTGTAGCTTTACAAACATGGCTACAAACATCTTCCCAGTTTCTGATTAGTCAGGATGATGCTACTGTGATTGGTCTGGTCCATATTCACCACACCACATGCACTAAGCCATGCTAGTTGATAGCACAAATGGACTGAAACTGTAAACACCACTTCTAACCAGACAGACACGAAGGACCATTTTCATTAACTGTACAAGCCACCTTTAAGTGGCGCAACTTGTAAGTACAGATCCAGCGACCAGCATACGATGTGAGTGGAAGAGGGAGTAACAGTGTGTTGGCAGAATAGGGATTCCTTCTTGTTCATTCAATCCTACACAAGAACTTCACAAGAACGGCTTACTGTCCCACCATTGAGGTAGCCCCATTCTGTCTTTGGGATACTGTCTTAATACAACATGTGTGTGCACGTGTTTCATTTTCATTCAGCCTGCTTTTCTTTGAAAGATGAAACAGGACTTAATGCAAATGCAAGTTGTTATTTTATGCATATGTTTACGCACCGAACCTTAGTTTAAAGTCTCCTCCACAGGACTAGGCTGGGACTCGAGCGTTTAATTTTCAGGGCATCTATCTCGACATCACATGATGCCTACTCTTCTTCAAACGATGGAATGGGATTTTATGTGCGTGCAATACGTTTCATGCGTGCATCCATCCGTGGTACCTCTGTTTAAAAACTCAGCTGAAAGACCTTGGAGAAGACGGGAGTTAAATAGATGTTAACTCATCTGAGAAAATCTCCTCCCACCTGGCTGCCTTAAGTGGGAGCCAAACCCCAGACCTTGAAACATGAGTCTGACGCCTTATCCACTCAGCCATCCGGGCCCCACAGAGTATTGATGATGCTTTCGTGTGCAGATCATCATTATGGTGAAAAGATGAGTCTGATGGCGAAAATAGGCACCACCATAAAAAAAAAAATCTTCCATTGTATTCACGTTAAAATGGATTACAAGACAATTGCGCAGTAGCATCGCAAGTATTGGGCAATTTTCACCTTTAAGACAGATACTAATGTTCTATGCTACTCAATGGAATCTGAACGACTATGTTGTGAAAAAAATTTGCTTGGAATACACAGAAAAGTAGAAAGTGGTAGTAGAAAGAAACTCGTGGAGAGCGTGGCAGCAGAGAGTCCTCAGAAGAGAAGCCCCCTTCAAGCGGGTGTTTCGGCCCTTATCTCCTGACGCTCTAGGGGGTTGGGCCACACCCGGTTCATGACTCCGGATGTCCCTCTGCTGCCCCTTTTTTTCCCATCTTGGGATGAGCCATGACTGGGATTCGAACCCATGCCCTTCTGGACATGCTCATTTCCATTTAATGACTCGCGCACTAACCACTGAGCCACAGGGACACCTGATATTTGTAGGAAAGTTAAGCCTTATGAAGTTCACATTTGTTCCTCCTTGACCAGATCCAACTTGAACACCTCTCTGCCGCTTCTGCCATTGCTTTCAGGGCTTTGGTTTTTTCCCTCCCTGCAACTGAGAGCTGTTTCATGAGGCTGTATGCAGACGTTCCCACAAACCCCCAGCTCCAATTTCTGCAGTGAGGACTTTGACCTGATAGCCTTCTCTCCTCAGGCTGTTTGCCAGATCAGCATACTTTTCAGTCTTGTAGATCTGAGCTGCCTCCATTCTGTTCTCATATGGCACCGTGAGCTCGATCATGATCAGCTGCTTGGTTGACTGAGAGTGTAATACTATGTCTGGTCTCATGCCACTCTTGCTGATAATCTCTGGGTGACTATTCCATTCTGGGAGGTCTGCTGTGCACTCCCAGTCATCTGCCCCGTCCAGCAGACTCTGCCTGCATGTTCCGAGTGGCACCGTTGTTTTGCCATGATTCGCTGCCTCCTGCCGTGAAGAATGTTGCGGGTGCTTTTGGAGTCCTGATTTTCCCTTTTGTGGTGTAGTTTCTAGCCCAGACTACTTGTACTATCTCTTTGAGCACTGGTTGTGCCTCCATGTGTACTTTCCTTGAGCCAGGGCTACTTTACATGAGCTTAGGACATGCTCCACTGTTTGTTTTCATGGCAAAGGGGGCATGAAGGATCGTCTGTTTTTCCCCACTTCACCAGGTTTGCATTTGAAGGCAGAAGGTCATATGCAGATCTGAGAATGAAGCTGATCCTGAGAGGGGCCATGTGCCAAATGTCATTCCAAGTGAGACTTCTTTGCAGTGCATTCTCCCACGTTGTCCATTGCCCTTGCTGGCTCTGCTGGACTGCTTTTTGGAGTCTTTGTTGGTCTTCTTCTTTTCTCATCTCCTGAATCATCATGTCTCTTTTGGCTTTTCCTTTGGCCTTTGACCACCATTCAGTTTTGGTCACCCCCAGTCCTGTCTGTTGGTCTGTGTGTGTCCTGTTATTTCTCTGATCTTGAGACTTTCTTTTGCAGAATCCATCGCCTCTTGAACTTTCCATTTTCTGCCTGTCTTCAGCTGGGGCTTGATTGCTTCAACCACCTTGTCTCCTGAGTCCTCCAGCATGCTTTGAAGTCTGATCTTCCCTGCTTTATATTCCTCCAGGATGGATTTCAGTGGTAGTTTCAGCTTTGCTTGGCGACAGTATAGCGCTATGTCAGTCAGACAGGGTGGGACACCAAGCCATTTCCTTGTGAACTTGTTGATTTTGGATTCCATTGCCTCCACTATGCTGGTGCAGATGTCGTATATCATCAGAGGCCATAGGAGCTTTGGTATCAGCATGAACTGCAGACACCAGACCTTGTATTTGCCAGGGAGCCCACACTGGTCAATGGTCTCCAAGCCTTCTTCCGACATCTGTTTGGTTTCTTTTGCTCTTCGTGTGTCTTTCAGCGTATCATCATACCATCTTCCAAGCTCTTGACTGGCTCTTCTGTTACTGTTGGAATGGTCTGGTTGGCAACACTGAAGACCACAGATTTGGGCCATTTTCCTTTCCTCAGTGAGAGACTCCGTGATTTCTTTGGCTTGAACTTCATTCTGGATGAGGCAACTATGTCGTCCAGCCTCTCCAGCAGCACGTGACGTGTCTCGTCTTCTCTGGATGAAATCACTGTAGTGTCATCCATGAAGGCCTTGAGGGAGGGCATCTTGTATATCCATCGCCAAGGTCTGTTTGTCTTGCGCGTTGCTTGTTGCTGCTTTCAAGATGACTTCCATTGCCAACACGAACAGTATTGGGGAAATGGCACAGCCCATTGCAATGCCCACTTCCAAGTTGATCCAATTTGTTGTGTACTCCTTTGGTAAAGAACCGCATTGAGAAGCCATTGAAGTACTTCTTGAGCATGTCGCGGATGTTCTTTGGCACATGGTACATCTTAAGGGCCAACTGTATCATCTCATGGGGGTACAGATCCATATGCGTTTGCCAGGTCGAGCCACACTACGTCCAGGTCTCTCTTTTCTGTTTTTGCTCTTTGGATTGCGTCCCAGATCATTGTGGCGTGTTCTACACAGCCACGCCTGGAATGCCACCTTTCTGGACTGACACATCCAAGTACTTGTTTTTGAGTGAGGTACTTGGTCAGCCTTGCTGCCATGACAGAGAAGAAGATTTTCCCTTCGACGTTCAGTAGTGATATTGGCCTGAAACTGGCTGATGTCACTTGAGTTTTGCTCTTTGGGATGTACACACCATCTGCCGTCATCCACTGGCCGCTGATCTTCTGATTTCCCCAAGCTGATCGCAGCAGCCTGTGGAGCCACTCCAGCACCTTGGGACATTTCTTGTACAGCTGGTAAGGTATTCCGTTTGGCCCTGGTGATGATTTGGCTCTGGCTTTGTCGACCACCTTCTTGATTTCCGCCAACGTTGGAGGCTTGTCAGTGAACTGTTCCTCAGGGTTGGTTGGCCACACCAGACCTTGAATGTCGAGTGGTGCTTTGCTCTGTGTGAGTCAGAGTATGTTTTTCTCAGATGCTGCTCAAGAACTCCTTTGTCCACACTTAGGGTCCCAGATTTTGGCTGCTCGAAACAGAGTTCTGGCAAACTGGAAGGGGTCTCTGAAGAAACGCTCTTGTGTCTTCTTCTTTTTGCTTTTCCTCTTCCTCGCAGATTCCGCTTTGCTGAGGGCGCTGTGTTTTGCTTTCAGGTCTTCCCGAGTTTTTTCCAAGCCTTGTTTTTTCAGCTGGCAGAGCAGTCTTCATTTGCTTCTTGAGGTTTTTCTTTTGGACCCTGATCTTGTCCATCTCTTCTTGGCGTCTGGATTTCTTCGGAGGTGTTTTCTCTTTGGGTAGTTTTGCTCCATAGGCGTCTCTACATGTGGCATACACAATGTCCCCATTGTGGCTAGTTGTGTTCCCAGGGTGCTTTTCCCTATCAGTGCATCGAGTCTTTGGACGATTTTTTTGCATCCAGTTTCTCCCAATCTTCAGTCTCGTTTGCTCGTGGCAGGTTGAGTTTCAGGCGCCTGGCATCGAGGGCCTGTGCAAATTCCTCATCCGAACCAACAGCGTGGATGTCCTTGGCACTGTGGTTTAAATCCTGGCCTTGGTCTTCCGACGTCTTATCTGCTGATGCAGTGCGCTGCTGCTCATTCAGATGAGTCTTCACACATCCCATCTTTGTTCTGTGGATCTTCATGCCACGGGTGGTAGCGAAAAACGCTTCCACAGACACATGGATATTCCATTTGGTCCATGTTCGTAGTCCGTTTGGGATTTGCTGTCGTGATTGGTTGAGCACCGATGGATTCATCATTCTCTCCCCCTTTCGGTGAATCCTGGGAGAATCTTTTCCTTTTGTTCCTAGTAGCCACATGTTGAAGGCAAAGTGGGGAGCCAGCCCACAGAGCCCTTGGTTCTGGTCTTTCCCAGTGTCCTCCGGTCTTTCCCGGACGTCCTCCGGCCTATTCCCGGACGTCAATGGTTACCCATGCATCAGTAGAAAGAAACTCGTGGAGAGTGTGGCAGCAGAGAGTCCTCAGAAGAGAAGCCCCCTTCAAGCGGGTGTTTCGGCCCTTATTACCTGACACTCTAGGGGGGTTGGGCCACACCCGGTTCATGACTCCGGATGTCCCTCTGCTGCCCCTTTTTTTTTCCCATCTTGGGATGAGCCATGACTGGGATTCGAACCCATGCCCTTCTGGACATGCTCATTTCCATTTAATGACTCGCGCACTAACCACTGAGCCACAGGGACACCTGATATTTGTAGGAAAGTTAAGCCTTATGAAGTTCACATTTGTTCCTCCTTGACCAGATCCAACTGAACACCTCTCTGCCGCTTCTGCCATTGCTTTCAGGGCTTTGGTTTTTTTCCCCCTGCAACTGAGAGAGCTGTTTCATGAGGCTGTATGCAGACGTTCCCACAAACCCCCTAGCTCCAATTTCGCAGTGAGGACTTTGACCTGATAGCCTTCTCTCCTCAGGCTGTTTGCCAGATCAGCATACTTTTCAGTAACTTATATTCTTTAGAAAGCATACAATATACACATGCATAGATTTTTGTTGTTGTTGTTGGTACCAAGTACTGAACAGGCAACCTCAAGTAAGGTAAAAAGAAATTACATAAAAATGATAGGTAATCAATGGACAAACAAACATACCACAACTTCTTAACCCCCCCCACTTCCTTCCACGACAGCACAGGGAACACACGGTACGTAAATACGCGCATACCATGTACTACCACCACCTCCATCATCCACATAAGCAAGGGCGACTTTGGATCGTGCACAGGGCAACCATCTCATTCTTTCTCATAGAAAGATAGCTAGCTAGCTAGATAGATAGATAAATAGACAGACAATGACAAATATATTTTGGGGATTATATAGATAGACACACAGATAGATAGACAAACCGAGAGACAGACAAAACATGTAGCTAGCTAGCTAGCTAGCTAGAAAGAAAGAAAGAAAGAAAGAAAGAAAGAAAGACAGAAAAGATAGAAAGATAGATAGATAGATAGATAGATAGATTAGATAGATAGATAGATAGATAGATAGATAGATAGATAGATAGATAGATAGATAGACGACTGGATTGGAGAATGGATGGATATATAGATAGGTAGCTAGCTAGATAGATACATAGAAGGTGGATGGATGATTGATGGATAGATAGATAGATAGATATAGATAGATAGATAGATAGATAGATAGATAGATAGATAGATGGATGGATGGTGGATGGATGGTTTAATGGATGGATGGATAGATAGATAGATAGATAGATAGATAGATAGATATAGATAGATAGATAGATAGATAGATAGATGATGGATGGATGAATGGATCGGAGAATAGATAGATAGATAGATAGACAGATAGATAGATAGATAGATACATACATACATACATACATACATACATACATACATACATACATACATACATACATACATACATACATACATGCATGCATGCAGGCATACATACATACATACAAACATGCATACATACATACATACATATACACACACACATAGATAGAGATAGATAGATAGATATAGATAGATAGATAGATAGAGATAGATAGATAGACAGATAGATAGGTATATAGATAGATAGATAGATAGATAGATAGATAGATAGATAGAAGGAATGGATGGATGTATTGATTAGAGGATGAGTAGATAGATAGATAGATAGATAGATAGATAGATAGATCCATAGATAGATAGATATATAGATAGATCATAGATAGATGCATACATACAGAGATAGATAGATGGATAGAGATAGATAGATAGATAGATAGATAGATACATACATACATACATACATACATACATACACATACATACATGCATACATACATACATACACACATACATACATACATACATACATACTTTTTTCCAGTGGCAAACATTTTCCCATTCCCAAGGACAGCAAGCCTATCTGATACACCTTTACCTGATGACTCTCAGGTAATCCAGGTGGAAGGTTTTATTACGGAACAATTTATTACGCAAGAGAGTAATCAGATCCTGTTCCTTTTGAGACCCATTTGCCTCAAGGTTTGTGTGTGTGTGTTTAAGGAAAGAACATAGTTCTTACATCGCAAGAAGCCCAGCCTTAGAGAGTATTTTGAATGTGCTGATTGAGGTACAGTATCTTGTGTATGGTCTGTAACAGCTCCTTTTGACTATTTTCGACAGTGTTTTGTAATGCCTCTTTCAGAACACTCACCCTGCTCTGTGACGAGACACATAACGGTACCTCAACCTCTACATAAGACAGTCTTGTGCATTGCACACTGCAGGTTTGTAAGGAAACGTTTTAGTATACGGCACACTCTTCATTGAGTTCTCTGCAAGGTGTCTTTTCCCCCTAATGTCCCACAGTTCTGTTTGGGAGCATTGCCATACTTCAGTTGTCTTTAAAATGACAAAAAAAGGAAAAAAAAAAAAAGAGAAAAAAAAAAAAAAAAAAAAAAGGTCAACTGATCATGTTTTGCTATCTGTTTGGATAGGGTTCCTAACTAAAAACCTTTCTTCAAAAGGTTGCAGGTGCTCCTGCTTCTTTTTTTTTATTATATTATTATTCGTCACGATGGAGGAAAAGCACTTATAGAGACCTTGAACCAAATCTGAACGTAACTTGCCTTGTCGCGGACAACGGTAGCAAATGGGGCAAAGATTCCCTTCCGCACCGTCCTCCCAATTGTTCCTGCCGCCGCCCCGTTCCAACCTTTCTCCATCTCCCCTGACTTTCTGTTAGTCCAATTAAGGCTTTGTACGGTTGCATTGCTAAAATATCATGTTTTATTGAAAGTAAGAAGACATTTTGCCAGAATAATGTGGAAGTTAAATTTTGCAGTCTTTTTTCTAGCCATTCTTAATGTCAGTGATGATATCCTCGCTGCAGTGTGCTTCCTTGAACGTCCATCTTGCCCATGTCCATGGCGTGACTGGTTGTATTCATGTTGCTGAGTTACTGACCGTCTTTTCAAGATGTGGACAACACGTCTGTCCCCTCTCGGCACTTTCGGCGCAGACCACCTACAGGCACCTGTTGCTGAAAACTTGTTATTCTTACTACAGTCCAGTGAAGTTTACTCCTACAGTACTGCAGCTGCTTCATTCTGTTCACTTCGTCCATGACTAGTTTCTTTACTGGGGGATGCTTTGAATAAACAAGTCCATGCAGATTTTGCTTGATCGCCGTTTTGCTAATTTCAACGGAAGTTTGATACACAATTTGGCTGAAATTTCAGAAACCGTGGAACATCTGTCCCCCTTTTACGATCTGCGACAGTACAGACACGCACTTGATAGAGAACAGTCTGGACATGCCACTCCTAGGCTTGTTTTCTTCTGTTGTTCTGTCACAATAGCGTTTGTAAACTTTCCCGACGGCTGACCTGTTCAAGTTCAACTCTTTGGCCACCTCAAACTCCTAAAGCCCCTGGTCTGTCAACGACACAATGTATTTCTTCGTCTCCTCTGTGAGCTGTTTGCCGATGCAGTGTGCCAGATCTGCCAGCAGACTGCAAGAACCAAACCACAGTTTAACGATTCTGTTTACTTTGCGCAAACGATTAGACATGAAAATGCCCTCAGTGGTCTTCTTCGGCAAACACTTACGTCACCAACACTGAAATATTGACTAGATTATCTAGTTCAAACAACCACTTCAAGTATGTCTCTGCCATTAGAGGGGACGGACTTTTGCTCCTTTACCTACAGCTCAGACAGCTATAGTTTTTCAGCCATGCAGTTTGCCATGGTATTGTCAAACTACAGGAACGCCAAGTCTGTCTTTTCTCAGTCCTTCTTTTGAAAAGTAGGCCCATTTCCTTAACGGAATTGTTGAGTTACTGTAGGACATTTATCCCATATTTCAGAGTTCCTCTTATGAATCTCTTCAAAGGAAGTCCGTTGTATTACAGAGATGTTGTGAACATGCATTTCTACAGATTCAGAAAATTATGGCTATTTTTTTTCCTGTACGAAGCTTATCAGATCTTCCTCAGCAGCACTGGTGCTGGTGCTGTGTTGCGGCAGTCTGTTGCAAAGACTTTGTATCCTATTAGTTATGTCAGCAGAACATTTCTGGAATGTAAGAAAACTATCACTCTATATAAAAGAGTACATAGCAACAACTGGGCTATGGAGAAGTAGTCCAAGTATTGTAGGGATGCCTCTGGGTCCTCCAAACAGATAACAAGCCCACTACACATCAGCGGCCAAACAACGTTAAGGGACGCTTGACTGACCCGTTGGGGCTTTGGTGCTGTAGGAATACAATTTCTCTGAACTCTCTGTCTTTTGATCTCTCAGCGAACTTTGCTAACATTTCTCATTCAGGCATTTGGGTAGACGATTCCCTGACAAGTCCACCGGTACACTTATTGTGTGTGTGTGTTGTGTGTGTGTGTGTGTGTGTGTGTGTGTGTGTGTGTGTGTGTGTGTGTGCGCGCGCGCGCGCGCGCGCGTGCATGCGTGCGTGCGTGCGTGCGCGCGCGCATGTGTGTGTGTGTGTGTGTGTGTGTGTGTGTGTGTGTGTGTGTGTGACCTATTACTGTGTATGTACAACATGATAGTATGTTGATTTCCTTTAAAGAAGACACATAAATCTGGCGACTCTGTTCAGGAGGTGGGTAGTATTGGGCGTCGGTGGTCTGCCTTTTTCGGCTGTTGGCTTTATTGTTCTTTTGTATGAGTTTCCTTTACAAGCCATACTGATCGGGCTGTGACCCCTTTTGAACCGTGGGCATTGTTCACTGGGACACACATCCCGATTTGTGACTCTCAGCGCTGGAGCAGTCGTGTGTGAGCCGCCTAAGGGTTCAGTACTTCCGCTCGCCTCCCGTCACCTTTGTTACTGTCCCCACGGGTCAAGGTGAGATTTAGCTGTCTGAACAGTGGCCTGTAGTATTGAGGAAAGAATAAAAAATTCACAGTCGTTTCGCGTTTTTTGAATCAGTTTTCAGATTGTCTGAATTATCTATCACTCGAAAATTAAATAAACATCCATAGTCGTTTCGTGTTATTTGCATTTTGTTTTCAGAATGTCTGAATTCTTTATCACTCGAAAATTAAATAAAAATTCACTGTCGTTTTGGTTTGTGAGTTTTTTTCCTGTTTTTTTTTTTTTTTCTTTTTTTTTGTCAGACTGTCCGAATTAATTATCACTAGAATATTTGATCTTTTGTAATAATTGTGTGTCCAGCTTACCCTGACCCTGACCCTTCTTTCTCTGTGGTCTTGAAAAATTGCATTACTATAATTTCAACAACAAAAAAAAAAAAACAAACAGACAAGAAAGACGAAGGCTGTGTTTTTTTCCAGGCAGTGTTCTTGTCCTGTTCACGTGGTTGATGTTATGGCTTAGAGTAGAACCTGTGTTTCTCTCTCCTCTGGCTGAGTCACTTTGTCCATGACTTCTTCCCTGCGTGCCCAGAGATGACCTACGGTGGGCGGTGATATAGGCCTGGACATACCTTCACGTTATGGTGGTGTATGAACACGTGGTGAATGGGGAGCAGCAAGGTGTGTGTGTGTGTGTGTGTGTGTGTGTGTGTGCGTGCACGCGCGCGTGCGTGCGTGCGTGCGTGCGTGCGTGTGCGTGCGTGCGTGCATGCGTGCGTGCATGTGTGTGTGTGTGTGTGTGTGTGTGTGTGTGTGTGTGAGTGAGTGCGTGCGTGCGTGCGTGCGTGCGTGCAACCCCTTGGGGAGCAACATCTGCTAAAATAGTATGGTAAAAGGAGGTTTTAAAATCGACAGATCTGTTTCGAGCGCTGGCTCTCCTCAGGATGGTTTTGGGTCGCCTACTGCCGGTGTTATATGGCCTAATGTAACTGTTTGCACGTGCGGATTGGCTGCACGTGTTGTTCGGTTTTTCAGGTTATTTACAGTTCAGGGTGCGTTTGCTGACAACGATTTCCATTTGTGCCTGCAGCTGTTTACTATTTCTACTTTAGTATTAAGGGTTGCTAAGTATGGTTTGCATAGTATTAACCATTTTTCTGTTGAACACAGGTTGCATCCTTTTGAAATGTTATGTATGGTGATGCCCTTTTTATGATTTTCCAGGGATATGTTATAGTTTTTTTTTTTTTGTCTTTAAGTCTCCAAATATATTTGCTCAGTTCTGTTTGGTTTTTGTATTTTTTTACTTTGTTGAATGACTGTTTGTGGTTTGCATATCTGGTTTTGAAGTGATTTTCAGTGATCCCTATGTATGTTTCTTTTTTTCATTTTCTGATGTCACAGTGGCTTGGTATACAATGTTGTTACAGAGGCATTTGTTGCTTAAGGGACACTGTTGTTTTGTAGTACAATTGCAGGATTTCCTTTCTTCACCCTTCTTTGCTGCTGTGTTGCTTTTCATTTTGTTGGATGAATCAATTATATTTTAAGGTTAGGCATGCATGAATATGATAGTTTGATGGTGTTCTTGTTGAATATTTTGGACAATTTGTGTTCTTTTGGGAAGGATGCTGTCAGAATTTTAAAAAATCTTTTCCCTACGTTTGTTTTTACTCGTCCATCATATGGAGGGTTGTACCATGTGATTTTCCTTTTCCTGCTTTTTTTTTTTTTTGTTTTGTTGTTATCTGGGTTGTATTGTAGTTTGTAGCTGTAACCACTTTTTTTGCAATGCCTCTTGGTATTCTGCTGCTGCGTTGTTGAATACTCTTTCATTATGTGACAGATTAGATAATCTCTTGTTTTTGCCATTGGGTATGGTTTTTTTATAGTATAGATGGTGGGTGGTTGCTATTGATGTTTACATAAATGGGAGTGTCATTAGGTTTCTTGTATGGTTTATATATGTAGTTGTTGAGGTCAAGTGTTATGTCTAAGTAGTTCACTACCTTTTGTGTTTTGCTCGATGGTGATTTTTAAGTTATGGTTTTGGAAAATTTTGCATAGTTCTTTTTTTCTTGTTTTCGATGGTTCTTGGATTGTTGTTTAGCGCGGCGAGGCCGTCGTCTCTGTATAGTCCGACTTGCTTTCCGAGTTGTTTTTGGATGTTGGATAGCATGAACAGTCCGACCCAGTTCGCATGTTTCGGCACCGTCATACGATCCCATGGTCACATCAAATGTTGAGTTTCTGTTCGTTTTCTTGATCCATGTTTCATTTCTGCTGTAGAGTAAAGTTTTCTTGGTGTGGAGAATGATTTCCATTTCTGACCCTGTTATGTCTGTGTGTTTATTAGCAAATTTCAGAGCTTTAGTGAGTAGCTCTTCATCTATGGATGGGTAGAAGTCTACTATATGTCGAATGTGATGAATACTGTGTTCTTCTGTTTTGTTAAGATTTTTTTGAACCATTGGATAACTTCATATGTGTTCTTCCAGAGGTTGTATTCCGTGTTTGATTTTATGTTTTTATGGCTTTTTCTAGAATTTTCTTACTTATTTTGCCCAGTTCAGATTTAGATGGGTTTATTAGTCTACATGTTTGGGTTGTTGTGGAAATTGGGTTTATGGTCTTTAAGAGTTATGAAGGCTTCTTTTATTGCTGTTGTTTCTACCCTGTCACCTAGATCCATGTGGTGTACGAGTTCTTTTTTTTTTTTTCGGATGTTGTTGTGTATGGTTTTATCAGCTTTTTTTTGTAGTTTTTTTCTGAATGTTTTTATCAAGAAGTTGTGAGTACTCGTTTGGTTCCATTTTGTAGTAGTAATTACTGGTTTTGTCAGCCTTCACGAATATTTTTTTTGTCATTTTGTATTTGTTTTATTTCATTTTTTAATGATGTTTGGAAATCGTTGTTTGATTTTTTTAATTCTATGTTGGCTATCATTCTTTTTTCATTTTATCCTCGAAAGATTTCATTTCATCTATGGCCAGTGGGAGATCGCCATGATTTGAAGCCATATGTGTTTTTTGTCCTCTTTTTTTGCATTCGGGTTCAGGAAGAAAAACGCTTTCCATCTCATGTTTCGTACGAATTTTTCAGTTTGTTCTATTAACCTTTTTAAGTAGAATTGTGGGTTGGAGAATGGTATATTTTTTGTTGATTGTCTAAAATTGATTTCCTCCATTTTGAAATTCATTAGGCCAAAGTGCTCAACTCGAGGAGCTATTATCAAGAATATTACTAAAACGCCTAATAAAATTTTTAAAGTGCTCAACCCCTTGGGGAGCAACATCTGCTAAAATAGTATGGTAAAAAGGAAGTTTTAAAATCAACAGATCTGTTTCGAGCGCTGGCTCTCCTCAGGATGGTTTTGGGTCGCCTTAAAGACCATAAACCCAATTTCCACAACAACCCAACATGTAGACTAATAAACCCATCTAAATCTGAACTGGGCAAAATAAAGTAAGAAAATCCTAGAAAAAGCCATAAACATAAAATCAACACACGGAATACAACCTCTGGAAGAACACATATGAAGTTATCCAATGGTTCCAAAATCTTAACAAACAGAAGAACACAGTATTCATCACATTCGACATAGTAGACTTCTACCCATCCATAGATGAAGAGCTACTCACTAAAGCTCTGAAATTTGCTAATAAACACACAGACATAATAGGGTCAGAAATGGAAATCATTCTCCACACCAAGAAAACTTTACTCTACAGCAGAAATGAAACATGGATCAAGAAACGAACAGAAACTCAACATTTGATGTGACCATGGGATCGTATGACGGTGCTGAAACATGCGAACTGGTCAGACTGTTCATGCTATCCAACATCCAAAAAACAACTCGGAAAGCAAGTCGGACTATACAGAGACGACGGCCTCGCCGCGCTAAACAACAATCCAAGAACCATCGAAAACAAGAAAAAAGAACTATGCAAAATTTTCCAAAACCATAACTTAAAAATCACCATCGAAGCAAACAAAAAGGTAGTGAACTACTTAGACATAACACTTGACCTCAACAACTACATATATAAACCATACAAGAAACCTAATGACACTCCCATTTATGTAAACATTAATAGCCACCACCACCATCTATACTAAAAACCATACCCAATGGCATAAACAAGAGATGATCTAATCTGTCACATAATGAAAGAGTATTCAACAACGCAGCAGCAGAATACCAAGAGGCATTGCAAAAAAGTGGTTACAGCTACAAACTACAATACAACCCAGATAACAACATGACCAAAAAAAAAAAAAAAAGCAGGAAAAGGAAAATCACATGGTACAACCCTCCATATGATGGACGAGTAAAAACAAAACGTAGGGAAAGATTTTTTTTTAAATTCTGACAGCATCCTTCCCAAAAGAACACAAATTGTCCAAAATCAACAAGAACACCATCAAACTATCATATTCATGCACGCCTAACCTTAAAAATATAATTGATTCATCCAACAAAATGAAAAGCAACCAGCAAAGAAGGTGAAGAAAGGAAATCCTGCAATTGTACTACAAAACAACAGTGTCCCTTAAGCAACAAATGCCTCTGTAACAACATTGTATACCAAGCCACTGTGACATCAGAAAATGAAAAAGAAACATACATAGGGATCACTGAAAATCACTTCAAAACCAGATATGCAAACCACAAACAGTCATTCAACAAAGTAAAATACAAAAACCAAACAGAACTGAGCAAATATATTTGGAGACTTAAAGACAAAAAATAAACTATAACATATCCTGGAAAATCATAAAAAGGGCATCACCATACAATAACATTTCAAAAAGATGCAGCCTATGTTCAACAGAAAAATGGTTAATACTATGCAAACCATACTTAGCAACCCTTAATACTAAAGTAGAAATAGTAAACAACTGCAGGCACAAATGGAAATCGTTGTCAGCAAACGCACCCTGAACTGTAAACAACCTGAAAAACCGAACAACACGTGCAGCCAATCCGCACGTGCAAACAGTTACATTAGGCCATATAACACCGGCAGTAGGCGACCCAAAACCATCCTGAGGAGAGCCAGCGCGCTCGAAACAGATCTGTTGATTTTAAAACTTCCTTTTACCATACTATTTTAGCAATATATATATATATATATATATATATATATATATATATATATATATATATATATATTTTTTTTTTTTTTTTTTTTTTTTTTTTGATTTTCCAACATTAATAACAACAGAAATAATCAACATAAATACAATAAGCATCATACAAATGGGTACTTACATCAAGGGGGGGAGTAGGGGTAAGAAGGGAAAAAAAAAGTATAAACACATGAAAAAAAAATTAAATAGTCCTTTCAATAATCATCAACGGAGAATAAAAGAAAAGAAAAAAGGTCACAAACGTACAACCTTAACTCTTTCTCGCTCATGAGGCACTCGAGGAATGAATACATCCAGTATAAATTTTGGAAAGACGTTTTCACTTCGTATGTTGATTTTGCAGATCAAGTATTTTTAAACAATTCCATGAGGTGTTAGCAGAACCTTTATTCTGTAATGATAAGTTTAGAGTTTGTAATGACGTCATTTATTTTAAAAACTGGATAGCAAAACAGATATTCCTAGTTAAAGATGTTGTCAATGAAGATGGAAGTTTTCTCGATTATAACACTTTTTCTGAAAAAATATGACATCACTGTAAATTACCTCGAGTTCATGGGATGTATACCATCGATAAAAAGGTATTTAAGAAGTGCAACTATCAAAGTAACGAACAATAATTGTAATCTAAGAGCGAAAGCATTGGAAATAATATCAAGCGTTAAAAAGGGATCGAAACTTTTGTATAGCACTCTCATGGAAAAAAATAACAATATTTG
This sequence comes from Conus betulinus, assembly GCA_016801955.1. Classification (NCBI taxonomy): domain Eukaryota; kingdom Metazoa; phylum Mollusca; class Gastropoda; order Neogastropoda; family Conidae; genus Conus; species Conus betulinus. The sequence goes on along the minus strand of JADBJO010001563.1, from coordinate 52,950 downwards.
ATATAAAACTCCTTTGCAAAATGGGAAGATAAATTGAAAATTGTCGTAGACTGGGAAAAAAAGCAATGAAACCAGTGAAACAAATTAAAGAAAATAAATTAAAATGGTTCCAAATAAGAATTTGTCACAATATTTTGGTCACAAATTGTATCTTAAAGAAGATGGGAATTCGTACCATACATCTGTGTTCATTTTGTGAATCCGTCACCGATTCGGTTCAACATTACTTGTGGCAGTGTTAGTTTGTGAAACATTTCTGGGGGGGAACTAGAAAAAATATTAAAAGAAAGATGTAAACATTGCAGCAGAATGGAGTTTAATGTGGAGCTGGTTCTATTCGGAAATGATGAACATACAAAAGCTGATGAAGTTTTTTGAACATTTTATCTTATGGGCTAACATTATATATACAGATGCAGAATAAACAAAATAAAAAACCTACTGTCAATCATTTTTTGAGAGAACTTAATAATATATATAGGTTGAAAAATATATGCATTATTCAGAAATGAAATACGTGGAATTGATAGAAAATGGTATCCTTATGAAAAACTAACTGTTATGTCTAATGGAATGAGTTAGACGAGGAGGGAAAAAGAAAAAGAATGAACAACAAGTAGTCGGGGGTAAAAAGTAGCAAATGAAATTTATTAAAAAAATATATATATGTGTATGCATGGGAAAACAATTCTGACTAACCACTTTACCTATTTGTGCTGAGAGATATTAGGAAATGAATCAGATTTTTTTTTCTAATATTCAACCTTGAATCCTGCAGAATTCCCTTGACACGTTTTGTTGAAAAATAGAGACCCCTTTTGTGTACACTGGAAGAAGCGAAGGAGGGGAAAAATCCGATTTTGTGACTGAGTCATTAAGTCAGGACTGTCCCTTCTTAATTATTATTTATCTTTGAGGGGTAGGGTCTCTGTTTGTTTGTTTGTTTCTTTCTTTTTCTTTCTTTCTTTTTTTCTTTTTTTTTTTTTTTTTTGTTTTGTGTACGTTCGTTTTGGCCAGCTGGAAAGTGGATGTGCATCCGGTAGTTTATCGTAGATCTGTGAGGAATCCTTCGCACCATTTTTAAAAGTTTCCCTATGACTCTTCTTTTGTGTGTGCACGTGTGTGTGTGTGTGTGTGTGTGTGTGTGTGTGTGTGTGTGTGTGTGTGTGTGTGTGTGTGTGTGTGTGTGTGTGTGTGTGTGTGTGTGTGTGTGTGAGAGAGAGAGAGAGAGAGAGAGAGAGAGAGAGAGAGACTTTGAAAAGAAAAGGATCCCCTCTAAAATTAACAAACGTGTGTCCCCTCATCCCCCCCCCCCCCCCCCCCCCACACACACACACACACATACCCCACACCCCCATCACCATTCGTGGTTATAGCCACTTCGCGTGCATAGTTTGTCACAATCAAAGCTTTTGAACATTGACTAGCACATAACACCAGGGCATTATTAGGCATGAAACAGTAATTCTTACATGTCGGTTATAAATTCTTCTGAGAGTCCAAATCTAGGTGATGTCAGACCCACCCAGAGTTTGGGAAATGGACTTGAAAACTTCATGACTTCCCTGAAAGCATACAATTCCGTTGCCGTCTCCAGACTAGCTAGAACAGCCCCATGACGTTGGCATTCCATCTTGGCATCCTTTCTGGAGAATGTAGGGTCTTTTTGTATGTTGGAGGTGTAGCATCTGCCTCCAATATCTAACTGCAGAAGAAAACAAAAGAATAGCAACTAAAGCGTAAGAGACGGGAATTAAGTTATATGTATATAGTTTGGATTCTTTCTGAACCCTTGGTAGTGAGAACACCGTAGAATTATGGACTGTGGTGTGTCTGTATTTGACACCAAGAGCACAGACACAGTCAGCCGTGTCTCCCTGATGAGTCCGTTCCAGCGGACGAAAGGCCTAGGACCAGGCAATACAAATAAATCTGCCTTCGAGAGGGATTACGATGGTTCGCTCAGGCAGCTAGTGAAGGGTTTCTCATATTATAATATATCCCCCCCTCCCCCTCCTCCCCCACTTTCTTCATCTCATTTTTTTTCCTTAAGAAATCTTTGCCAAGTCATTACTCTAACGACTGAACAATTCTTAGTCTGCACTTGTTTTCCCCCACTACTTAATTGTTCAGCATTATATTGTTTGGTCAATCAGTGGGAGATTGCATCTCTTAGGAGATCCAAGTAAAGGTTGTTCTGCACAATTCTTAGCCACTCGCAATGCTTGGGTTATTGAACAGCAGAGCTGACCACTCAGACTGTTCGATATATTTTGATCTCCCTTGCATCCTTGAATGGATCCTCAAGCATAGGCTCAAAGATTGTCCCCTACATTTTACACTCTTTGCATAATGCTTTTAGTTTTTCAGTAACTTTTTTTTTTTCTCTCCACACTTTCGTTTTTGTTCTATTTTACTACCCTCCGCTGGCTGCTTTGGGGGTACAGTGGATTCTTTTTTGAACCCTTGTAGTGAGAACACCACAGAATTATGGACTGTGGTGTGTCTCTTTTTAACACCAAGAGCACAGACACAGTCAGCCGTGTCTCCCTGATGAGTCCGATCCAGCACACGAAAGGCCTAGCAGCAGCCAATACAAATAGGTCTGCCTTCGGGAGGGATTACGATGGTTCGCTCAGGCAGCTAGTGAAGGGTTTCTCATATGTATAATACATCCCCCCCCCCCCCCCCCCCCTGTTTTCTTCATCTTCAATGTTTTTTCCTAAAAAAAAAAATCTTTGCCAAGTCATTACTATATCGACTGAAGAATTCTTAGCCTGCGCTTTTTTCCCCCACTACCTAATTGTTCAGTTATATATATATATATTATATATATATATATATATTATATATATATAGAGAGAGAGAGAGAGAGAGAGAGAGAGAGAGAGAGAGAGAGAGAGACAAAATTCTTTATTCACAAGTGCCATGTGATGTAGTATCATATGGCGACATGTGACGTTCCGTCGCGTACGCCCTTATTTATTATAAAGTATTTCCCCAGGTAGGCAAAAGAAAAGATAAAAGAAAGGATAATTTACGTGGCCTGACCAGTGTGATCGGTGTCGCTGGTGGCTATAGACGTGGGGTGATTATTGGTTGAATGGACGGACGTTGTCCATTGGTCAAGTAACCAAGGGCTGGTAATGCGTAGAGTTCGATGAGTACTCACTGAATATGTACTCAGGAAGAGCGCGGGGAGAAAACAAATAGGGTCTAGGAAGGAAATGGCTTGGGGACACTGACCAGACAGGTTGTTTGGAACCGCAGAACGAGATTCATCTGCAATCTACATTATGAGGTGAGGCATATAGACAGATGGGGAGAGAGAAAAGAGAGAGTTAAGAAAAAGGAAAAAAAAAGGGAAAAGAATTTATCATTATTTCAATTTTGAAGTATATTACTTACACGGACTTCATTCGTGTTTCAGCCCTTTCCCGGTGCTGTACTGTGGCAGCACCAGTAATGGTACAAGCAACTAGGGCAGTTATGTGACACGTATTTGGGCTACAGTGCTGTGGCAGCACTTTATCGTGAAGAGGACGACGACTGGTGCGGTCGTGAGAAAATTTAAAGAATCTGTCGTGTTGTTCCCCAATGAACATTGATGGTTCCCCAGGGTCGGAAATCAGAGACTAGTCATCTTCGATTCTTCTTTGGAAAACGTATGGATTGTTTCTCTAGTGACGAGCGAAACCTGTAAGGAAGTTGTTCTTTGGGAAATGTATCAATTGTTTCTCCAGTGAAGAGAGAAACCCGTAAAAAATGTTGTTGTGAATTACTATGTAAATTGAGATGAAATTTGTTCCCAGACAGTGGACCTGTGGAATGTTTGTACCTCCACTGGAGAGGAGGAACATAAGATTTACATATTCGAAATGTTGATTATTGCTTAGCAAATTATTCCCCGGAGAGGAGGGGGAGAAGAAAAGTTATTGTAGTGCGCCTTCTGGTTGTTTGGAGAGATTGCGTGTGCACGGAGTGAATGCTGAGCTGAGTACGTGTAAGCATGTGTGCGCAGTGTGACAACAAGGGTAATAGATAAGCACTGACTTTTTTTTTTTCTTTTTTTTTTTTTTTGTTACATCCAGTCCTCGCCCAGAGTAGGGACAACAACGTGCTGTGAAATGAAATAATGTAAGAAAGCAAATAAGCAAACAAAGCGGTCATGCAATCATAATGGAACATCAAATGAAATAGAAGAGAAATGAAAACATAATAATAATAATAATAATAATAATAATAATGATGATGATGATAAACAAACAGAAAATAAAAATGAAAAAATGAAAATAACAATATTGAAGGGGAGGAGACAGTGGGATGGGGGGATGGACTGAGCTGGGGGAAATATATGGACATGTACTACAACTTACAAAAATTAGCATGTATAAAACAGACAGCAAAATGAATATGACAAAGTGCGTACATGATTTTGAACACACACACACACACACACACACACACACACACACGCGCGCGCGCGCGCGCGCGCGCGCGCGCGCGCGCGCGCGCACGCACGCACGCACGCAGAGCAGAGAGAGAGAGAGAGAGAGAGAGAGAGAGAGAGAGAGAGAGAGAGAGAGAGAGCAAGGCACAACATGTAATCATTTTCCGTAAGACATGAAAATACGTAGAAGACACGAAGAGAGAGAGAGAGAGAGAGAGAGAGAGAGAGAGAGAGAGAGAGAGAGAGAGAGAGAGAGAGGCAGGCAAGCTTTCCAAGCATAAGTTGAAGCTGTCACAGGCATGCCACAAGGAGCATCTTTGACAGAAAGACCTCTTACAGAGAGTTCATAGAGGGTGATGAAGTTCTTTGCTTTAACAATCTGACCACACCACGTTGACCAGTGGAAAGGTTCCTATGTAGTGACGGACAAAGTGGGGCACAGAGACTATCACTTCAACGTAGATGGTCATGAACAGGATTCCCTTCTCAACCTCCGTAGGAAATATCTGTCAAGGACAGGCACAGGTCAGACTTTAAACAGGAAAAAGTGCCCCTCTACCGGCACAGAAGAATTTCTTCTTCTTCTTCTTCTTCTTCTTCTTCTTCTTCTTCTTCCTCCTCCTCCTCCTCCTCTCCTCCTTCCTCTTCTCTTCTTCTTCTTCTTCTTCTTCTTCTAAACGACCTTGGTGTTAGTCAGAGATCAATTCACTTGTTGGCAAGACTATCATATGCAGAAGCTTATTTCAGCTTTACCCTTCCCTGGCCCACATTCCTCGGTGGTGTAAGGACAACGGGCCTCATCTTCATGCTCTGCACACTGCGAGGTCAGATCACACTGATCAAAGTGTTCATGCAGGTCAGGCCACACTGACACTGAACAGTTCCAGGCGCCCAGTCCTCTTTGTACTCGATATGGTTTTGTGTTTTTGCTGTGGAAAGAGAAACGCAGTTTCAATCGCTGGCATTGCACAATTCTAACACCGTCGAAAGGAACGCGGACATGTCGCGTTCTTCACGGGCTTCCACACCAAAAAAGTCAGAGAACATGAAGTAGGGGATGTCTGAATAATAAGACGCGTTTAGAGCCACATGGACCAAGCATAATGTATAAATAATTCCTATATGGCAAGATGAAACTGGTCAAGAAAATTATGTAATCAGGCGGCCTGGACAGAGTGATGCAGTCTCTCAGCTTTGATTGACATGGAGTGGATCCATCCATTCCTGGTGACTGTATATACCCCTGCAAAAAAAAAAAGCTTCGCTTTCTTAAAAGTGACCATCGTTGTAGTTAAGAATTTAATTCATTATATTATACAGACTGCGCCTCAAACACAGATGGGATGTGGCTATACCTGGGAAAGATGCATTAATCTACATGGACTAACTCCAGTACCCACAAAAAATAATTCACTGACTACAGGTTAATGCAACATTGGGAAGATTTTTTTTTAATCCTTCCCCATGCCCGTGTTTGTGGTCTTTAACTTGACATAACTCATTTTTTTTTTGGATGCACGAGCACAACGAATTTACTTTCAATCTCTCCATAAAGAGATCATACATCAAAATATGCCGCTTACGTTTCCAAGTGTATTGCAGCCAACTAGAGATACTGGCTGGGCAATGACCTTAGCAGCTGCTCGTTTGATTGAAAATAATCGGATCGGAAGGGTTTTTCTTTTGTATTTGATGATTTTAAAGCATTTTAAACCTTTCGTGTTAGTTGTGCGAGGTTTTTTTTTTAACTAAATGATATATTACGCTATTCATAAATGGATGCAAGAGAGAAGGGAGGAGGGAGGGCGGATGCGAATGTGTCAGTATATTTGTGGGTTATAACTGATTTCATTGTGGCATTTGCGTCAGATTTACAAGTAGAGCAAGGCACTGTTTTTCAGAGTAGTTCGGACTCTTACATGTGATACGTCGTCTAATCATTTTGTCCTTAACATGTGTGTGTGTGTGTGTGTGTGTGTGTTGTGTGTGTGTGTGTGTGTGTGTGTGTGTGTGCGTGCGGTCGTGCATACATGCATGTGTGTGTTTCCTGAGCACTCGCCCAAATGAGAGAGAGAGAGAGAGAGAGAGAGAGAGAGAGAGAGAGAGAGAGAGAGAGAGAGAGAGAGTAATGATAATTCCATATCATTTTAGTATAGATATAAAAAGGTGTAAGAAGGGTTCTCGGGGACGGGGGTGAGTAGGAGTGTGTGAGAGAGAGGAAGAGAGTGATAAATAAGTTCATTGACATTTGTTCGGCTTTCATTTTTATTGAAGTGTCATAAATCATTTCTTTACAATTTTCTGATCTCTGAAAATATAAATTGACAGTGTGTTATGTATTTATCTTTAAATTATTTATTTCCGATTCACTTTCTTCTGAATTAGTGTTATTCATTCTGTTGAAATTGTCAGTGCAACATACGGTCAATCTGACAATAAATGGTTTCAGGTCAGTTCAGTGCTTGTGTGTGTGTGTGTGTGTGTGCGTGCGTGCGTGTGTGTGTGTGTGTGTGTGTGTGTGTGTGTGTGTGCGTGTGTGTGTGTGTGTGTGTGTGTGTGTTTTCAGTAAGGCACTTGGAACATGTGACTTGTAAGAAAATTGCTCAAGAAAGTCGCTGAGTTTTGTATTTGTATATTGTTGTTCATTACGTCGGCTTGTCTCCATTCATATGCGCCTGGTACAGTTGCCACTAAACAATTACAAATCATTTACACTCTCTAAGAATCTGTGTCGATGGTATATGCATATCGAAGGTTGACTGCCAGAACCCAGTATCTCCCTTATAATAGATTTGATCCATTGTGTGCAGTATATGAGCATTGCGCAAACTACAACAGCCAGAAACGCAAACTATCAAGCATTGAAGAACAAATGAAGGATAGAAGATATACACACAATCATATTGTACTATGAAATCGCCCATTCTCAAACTTAGTGGGCGTAAAAAAAAAAAAAAAAAAAAAAAAAAAAAAAAAACTGCTCCGCTTCGGTCACAGTTAAATATATATATAATGAATGCGACAATGAAGCGAGATGGTTACTATACTATACAAGGCCATCTAACCTAATTCTGTCTGCAATAAGTGTCGAGCAAACCCATCGCTCTAAATCTCTCTCTCTCTCTCTCTCTCTCTCTCTCTCTCTCTCTCTCTCTCTCTCTCTCTCTCTCTCTCTCTGTGTGTGTGTGTGTGTGTGTGTGTGTGTGTGTGTGTGTGTGTGTGTGTGTGTGTGCACGCATGTGTGTGAGTTGTTTGTTTGTTTGTCTGTCTGTTTGCAGAGAGAGAGAGAGAGAGAGAGAGAGAGAGAGAGAGAGAGAGAGAGAGAGAGAGAGAGAGAGAGGTCTTTTATTTGAATAGGAACGCTGGCATTTGAACTAAAATGCTTTTATCACACCACACAAGCATTTTCTTTTCTTTTTTTTTTTTTTTTTTTTTTTTGTTTTTGTTTTGGTGCCTTCTTTTCAGTGATGTAAACGATCCACTCACCAGCAGATGAAGACAGGTAAATGAGTTGTAGTTCCACATACCGCCTCTCAGCCTGATTCACGGCAGACAAAGACAAAGACACAGACTGCTTCTGGCAATAGTCAGAGCATGGGGTATAAGTGTATGGGACAAGCACTTCGACCAGGACTGTGTCTGTTAAAATGTACTGGACGGGAATTTTTATGTCTGAAAGCATGCATACTGTTGAATCTGTTTGCTGTTTAACTGAGCTGGAATAGTCCGAATGTTTGAACACGACATTTTTCCTAGGCATCCGTTTGTTTGAAGACGCACAACTTGATGGGACTGTACATGGAGTACGAATTGACACACTCCCATATGTACTCTGCATTTGAACTTTGAGCATGGAGGTGGACAGCTGAATCTCCAATTGTAAATTCTGTCAACACCGGGTTTTTTAAACATGCAGAAAAATTAGAAATTCTTATGGACCCATTTTCTGTTTTAATACCGCTGATATCATACATGTCTTCAGCGTTGTCCTGTTTCAGTAAACTGATACTGGTAGCCTGGATGATACCAGAGCGTGAACGGTGTTGCGTTGTCTTAGCCTGCGTCATGCTCTGGAACCTGTCTGTGTTTTTGGTTGTGTTGATGACTGTAGAATGTTTATGTAAGAAATAGGTTGGATTGGTAGGGCTTGTTGGCTTGAACACAATTGTCAGAGACGCACCAGCACTCACTGCTGTACTACTGATGATCTTACAAAGGGTACAAATCACGTAACTGCACGCATGTGTGTGAGTTTGTTTGTTTGTTTGTCTGTCTGTTTGCAGAGAGAGAGAGAGAGAGAGAGAGAGAGAGAGAGAGAGAGAGAGAGAGAGAGAGAGAGAGAGATCCATGAGGATTGTGATTCCGAGCAGTATATGTTGAATGCAATATAACCTATAATATTAACTCGCTATACGAAATTTGTCACTGACTTCAGACCAGAAGAACAACAAAGACAGATACATTATAAATTTCTTCTCTGAATCGTAAAAAAAAACGAATAAAAAAAAACAAAACGAAACAAAACAAACAAACAAAAAACAGAAAAAAGAAGAAAAAAACTTTTCTGCTCGTTTTTTTTTTTTTTCACAAGGACAAAAGCAAACCATAAAGACGAAATCACAGTCTAAAAGAAGATGTAAAGAAAAATCAATGCTGCACTCATGCCAGTGGGGAGGGCATTCTGTGTATTTAAAAAAAATGGGAGAAAAGAGTGAAGATTAGAGTGAAGAGCAGTAGAAGCAGACTAATTACTGCGTGCCATAACTACAAGTAAGGCACGTTTAACACACTCTCACCACCAGCTTTGCATAATTAGTTTATTAGAAATTGTATCCTCCATGATCTGCAAAGCATATACTGGATATGTGTTCTCTCTCTCTCTCTCTCTCTCTCTCTCTCTCTCTCTCTCTCTCTCTCTCTCTCTCTCTCTGAGAATTGTCTCATTACTATCTATCTTGTAGCCTATCTTTTCGTTTTAATGATGATGGCTATAATTGCCATAATGTTAATAGTGATAATTGCAGTTCAGAATTTCATGTATACAGTTGCGTGTATTCTTCTGTCCCCAATAACTCATGGTCATTGAATATCTAAACAATATTTACATTATCTCGTCTGTTTATTGTTTCTTTACTGGTGTCTACTGTTATCACAAACGTCGCTTGCCGAAGTGATTACATACGTTCTTTTGTTTGGGAAAATTCAACACATGGATAGAAGCTTGGCCTGATGTGTTGTGTGATTGCTTATGCATGAAGTGATGTCATCGCCATTAAAGAGTACCGGAACTCTGCAATTTAGATAAACACTGTAGCTCTGCGCTGACCAATCGCTGTGGAGTTGATTGTGGTTCAGCAAATGACATTTAAAGATACTATTATTTCTGCATGAAGCATCTGGCCACAACGTAAGGCATATGCGTGCATGATCTGTCGGATTATTGATCTGTTTGATCAAAGTGATACCCATTGATATATTGGTGATAACAGCAGGTTACCAGGACTGAACTTCGAAGGTTTCTAGCACCTTTACATTTCACATATTCGCCCTCTGTTCTGTGAGCAGGAATTAATCTGATAGGCCGAGCTGTTGTGCCGGCTGCCATGGAATTAAATGTTGTTTATTGCAGGATCAACATAGGCGATACAGAATGTGTGATGTTACTGTAACATGTAAAATGCATCAGAGGTATGGAATGTGTGTAAGTATGATAGCTATACAATGTCAAACACTTACTTTCTACACACCAGTAACAACTGCATAAATGATCAAACATTTGATTAGCATTTGTTTAAAACTGGCAATGCCGTGTCCATCTTCAGTGCAGTCAAACACGCAGGCAAACAGTAACGAATGCAGATAGTCTCTGTTTGATTGGCATGAAAGAACATATCAAAAGAGGCAGTGAACAGTAAACAATAAATGACAAGCAAGTAGGGTAACTCTTGCCCTCATGATGAAACTAATACACACACATCGACTTGCAGAACTGACAACACG
>JADBJO010001563.1:12500-35000 GCA_016801955.1 Conus betulinus | reverse complement strand
ATTCAGAAGGAACCATTCATCTGCAATCCCAAGCAGACAGATGCATACCCATGCGATCGTGTTTCAGTTACCAACTCCGGGTAAGGTTCCCTCGAATAAGAATTTAAAGTTTTGCTAATTAGCAATAGTTATCAGTATCTCCATCTCATGAAAATATAACGCTCACCACAGGCCCCCAAGGCCATTAAAAATCCCCTGAATACAGTCACAGGCTGTCATAGCCAATCTGTGCAGGTCCCCTAGGACTATTCCATCACAGGCCCCCAAGGCCATTTCTTCAAACACATAGGCTCACAGCCAAACGGATTGGTTATCTTAGCACTACCTAGGTCAGGTCATTAGCCTGCTACATGCTTTTAGAACGCCGTCCGTCCTTGAGTTTGTTTACCATACAGTGCCAATCTCAAAACGATACACTTCACCAATAGGCTAACAAGGAAAAAACGTATCAAGACCCGTTGACAAATGGTCTCCCATGTTTTAAAAGAAACAAAAAAAAAAAAAAAACAAACAAACAAAAACAAACAAATGTCAGACATCAGCTGCACTATCCTTGTAGGAAATTGATTAACGTCGCAACAGTTCTGTTGTGTAAATGATGCTTTATACGTTACGCAATAATCTTTTTTTGACGTGATATCGCCTTCATCATACTCGGAGAGCAAGCATTGACTTACCTTAGGCCCTAGTGTCGATTTAAGATCCCTTCCCTGGAGGTTAAATCATGTGTCACATAATCATGCACACTTGATGGATGTAAATGCAATGGTATATTAGAATGAACTGTTGAATTACATCAATGAGCAGTTGTAAGACGCGCTAAGCCCTAGTTGTTGTTGGTGGTGGTGGTGGTGGTGGTGATGTACAGGGTATATCCAGACACCGGGACTGCATGGGATCAGTTCATGTCGAACTAAACTTAGAAGCTGCGTCACTCTGACCAGACCGTCCGGTCACGTCATCTTCCTGACGCGTTTAGACTCTTTGCAGTCGGCATGGTTATATAGTTTTATATGTCTTACGTGGTCAGTGTGGCTCCAAGCACAGACGAGAGCCACAAGATTCTGCGATCATCTTCCCTGATGTTTTTGGTGATGATGGAACCAGCAAAGAACTCAGTATGTCTGTAGACTATGACAGTGGTGTTCGAATTTGGAAGTGCCGCCTGTTAAAACTGCGCTTCTCGTTTATAGCAGAGAACTTAAAACCGTATAAAGTGCCAGGACTGGGTGGCTGGAACTGCTCCGTCTCAAAGTGGCCTGACCTGTTCGAGCACTTTCCCTGTGACCTGTACTCTCAGTGTGCAGAGCATGAGGATGAAGACTATCATTGTCCCTACACGTCTGAGCGGTGTGTGTCCAGGGAAGGTAACGCGAAAACAACGTTCTGTACACTATAGTTTTACAAGCAGGTGAAGTCAGGTGTCTAGGATTACTACATACTTGGATTGTTAACTGAATTCGACGGATAGTGTGGTTAAAGGCAATTCAGTTCAAATTGATTTATGGCCCAGTAGACTATGGGGGGCCACGTCTGAACTCGGCCGGGAACACACACACGCTCGCACGCATGCACGCGCGCGCGCACGCACACGCACGCACGCACGCACGTGTGTGTGTGTGTGTGTGTGTGTGTGTGTGTGTGTGTGTGTGTGTGTGCGCGCGCGCGCGCGTGCATGCGTGTATACGTGCGTGCGTTTACGGGTGTGTGTAGTATATTGACCCCCTCAGAAAAAAAGTTATATTGAAATTTAGAAAAGGAGGGGTTTAGTTACCGCCAAAGACACAGGCAAACAGAGTGTAGGACTAGACACCATGCATTTCAACCTCTTGGGTCTTCTTCAGGCTAAAAGAAGCAAACATTCGGAACAGTGAACACGAAGAACGAGAAAACGCGTATCTTCTCTTGTTCGCCTCACAATCAAAATGTCCACCGGACGGAAACGAGGCCACCTATGGAGGGATCATGGGAGAGGAACTAGTGATGGTGTGTGTGTGTGGGGGGGGGGGGTATGGATGGGTAGTCGTATGTGGGGGTGTGGGGTGGGTAATGCTAATATAATCAGATGTAGGGTTAAACACACACACACACACACACACACACACACTGGGTTTTCCCTGGCTCACTTACTTTCCTTTTCTTGGTGGAATCTTACCAAAATACACTTATCTCCAGATAAGTGGTAGCTTACTCTTCCAAGTCACTGGTGTTTTCTGACAGCCAGAATTCCTTGTTCAAGATACAGTCACTGTGTATGAAAAGTGCTGCTCATACAAACTGGGCAGAACATACCATGCAGAGTTAATGGGTTTTAGAGAGAAAGCTACTGATACATTTGGAGATATTTGGTTTTGATTTCATCAATAACTGATAAAATATCAATGCCATGACAAAAAAAAATCACAATGTGAAAGATCACACTGGAAAAGATAGTGTAGTGTAAAAAAAATGAAAATCAACAAAAATGCGAGATACTAGGTTCTGGCAGTCAACAACCTTGATATCTGTCTACACACACACACACACACACACACACACACACACACACACACACACACATATATATATATATATATATATATATATATATATATATAAAACAAAGCTTGCTCTTATGTCTTAGATTGAAGACAATGGGAATAATAAATGCTTCTCAAATTGAGCCTTCAGCAAGCTTATAGTCTCGGGGGGGAGACAATCTCCAGTGGGGAGGGAACTCACTAACATATAACTCCTGGTCAGATACCAGTATTTAGAAACCTGATTGTTTCTCCTCAGTGACCGCAGAAACTGGTAACTTGACTCCTCTGCCTTTTCAGTTTTTAGGAAGAATGCTATCCTTGGAATTTATTAGTTTATTGTAATTTAGTCCCTTGCGGATTCATTCCAAGAACTGGCCTTCAGCACTTATGTCTTAAGAGGTTTTCTTCTTAAATTTTCTACTTTTTACAAGAAAATCTAGCTTGTTTTCCTCTTTCATTATTTTCTTTGCTTCCTAGGTGGCACCTTTGTTTTCATTGAAATTCAACAAACATACTACAGTACTGCACACCGACTTTTTCTGGGATGGCATTCTTCTTAAAACCAAAAAGGCAGAGGAGTCAAGTCACCACTTCCCGCGGTTAGCAAGGAGAAACAATCAGATTTCGTAATACCGGTATCTGAACAGGAGATATATGTTAGTGAGTTTCCTCCCCATTTGAGATATACCGGTCTCTGACCAGGAGATATATGTTAGTGAGTTTCCTCCCCATTGGAGATTGTCTCTCCCATGGAAACAATAGGCTTGCCGAAGGCTCAATTTAAGAAGCATTTATTATTCCCCATTCACCCCCTCAAGCACACACTGTTAGTTAGGCAGTATTATCTACCACTGTGATATGATGCTTATCCCCACCTCCTCCTATTTTTTTCAATCTAAGACATAAGAGCAAGCTTTGTTTATAACTGAATATTTCTTGCTCAGTGCAACACCGAGCTGCTCTGTAAGTTGTTGGAGTGGTACTCGGTTACTTATCCTTGAAATTTAATAGATTATTTATATATATATATATATATATATATGGATGGATATATTTATACATTTTATTTGTTTATGTGATTGATTTCTGTTTATTTTATTTTAGTATTTTTAGGAATATTATTATTATTATCATCATTTTTTTTTTCAAAATGGATTGACTGTGGCGGAGAACGAAGCAAAATTTAGAAAGAGAGGGGGTTAATACCGCCAAGGACATTGACAAACAATGCACAGGACAAGACACGATGTATTTCGACCCCTTGGGTCTTTTTCAGGCAAAAAGATCACATTTAACATTTAGGACAGTACAAACAAAGAACGAAGAGAGACTTATCTGTAGTCCATGTGGTAGGAAGAATGTTCTACCACCACATGGCCAACAGATAAGTCTCTCTTCGTTCTTTGTACTGCCCTAAATGTTAAATGTGATTTTTGTGCCCGAAAAAGACCCAAGAGGTCGAAATGCATCGTGTTCCTTCCTGTGCTTTGTTGTCCTTGGTGGTAACAACCCCCCCCCCCCCCCCCCCCCCTTTCTAAATTTTTATTATTAGCATTTTTTAATTATATATATATATATATATATATATATATATATATATATATGTGTGTGTGTGTGTGTGTTTCTTTTTACCCTACATCTGATTTTATTAGCATACCCACACACCCCACATATAACTACCCATCCATAACCCCCACCCCACCCCAACCCCTCCCCCCGTCACTAGTTCCTCTCCCATTGTCCCCACTGGGTGGTCTCGTTTCCATCCGTTGGCCATCATGATCGTGAGGTGAACAGGAGAAGATAAGTGTTTTCTTGTTCTTTGTTTTCACTGTCCTGAAAGTTGTTTATTTTCGCCTGATGAAGACCCAAGTAGTCGAAATGCATTGCGTCTAGTCCTGTATTGTGTTTGTCTTTGTCCTTGGCGGTAACTAACCCCTCCCTTTCTAAATTTTGCTTCATTTTCCGCCATCAGTCACGCCGTGTTGAAACTTTAGTTCTATTCAAAATAAGCATAGCACTCTGTCTTCTTTTTTCAGGGGGTGGGGGTACCCATACTCAATTTCCGGAACAACAGAAAGTCTAAAAAGCTATTTAAGTTGAATTTTTTTAGTGCATACACACAGGTGTGCGTGCAACGTTTTGGGCACACCCATTGACCTTCCCACGAACGCATTGCCCTCTGTTCCGATCCACTCCCCTCAGCTTCTTCCTTTTCATCTATGAGCTTTCCTTCTGCTTCTTGTCACAGGTACACGTCGGAGGCAGGTGCTACATCTACAGCATAAACGGGAAACATACCACTTCCTTAGCAATGGCGAAGAGGAGTGCCAGCAAAATGGAGCGTATCTGGCCAGTTGGGAAACGGCCAAGGAGTTACAGGCCTTCATGGAAGTCAGCCAGTTTTCCATTAAAGGCTTTCGACTCTGGGTGGGTCTGGAAACGGCTGCACACAGGAAATCAAAATCAGTTTTAAACAGCATGTAAGATTCTATCCTGCTTGTATCAGTATCTTTAGCGTGGTTTCGCGGGGACTGTTTAATTGCATGATCTGTGACAAGCTGAAGACGTCATAGCAGTGACAGCAACACAGAGAAAGCGATTAAAAAAATTAAAACCAAAAGACAGATAAAAATAAAGAACCCAAACCCCTTGGTAAACATAAGTCCTCATCGGGGAGATGCTCTTCACGGATGACGCTGCCCTTAGTCTCCACACCAAGGAAGGCTACAATGGCTCACCACCAGCTCGCTAATGTCTGCACTGAGATCAACCTCACTATCAGCCTGAAGCAAACAAACGTCATGGGCCAAGACGTCAGTAACACTCCCCGCATCTCCATCGGCGATCACATCCTCGAAGTGGTCGGCGACTTCACTTACCGAGGTTCCATCATCTTCAGCAGGCTGTCTCTGGACGCCGAGGTACTCTCGACAAGAACCCTGACTGAATGCCTTCCACCTGCACTACCTTCTGAGCACCACTTTGAGGGCCGCATCACCAACAGGAATGACCTGGGCCAAGCAGGGATGCCCAGCATGCTCACCATGCTAACACAAAGACGCACGCGCTGGCTTGGCACATAGGCTGCTTGGATGACCGTTGCATCCCAAAGGACATGATGTATGGCGAGCTGGCTGCAGGCTCCAGACCCACAGGAGGACACGCCCTATGCTACAAGGATATATGCAAGCACGACCTGAGGACATGCAGCGTCAACCCAGGAGGAGACGTGGCCAGCGCCGGCATCAACAGACACTCATGACCAGACTTCACCTGCAGCGACAGCAACAGAGTCTACCACTCAGGGATTGGGCTTTTCAGCCACAGCAGGTGCTGCACCTCCACAGCTGACTGATCCACAGCTTAACACATTGTCTCTCAAGAAGAGGGATGCCATATATGTGCGCATGCATGTGTGTATGTACGTATGTAGATACATGTGTTTGTATGTATGTATGTATATCTACATGTATCCATGCATATACGTATGTCTGTCTGTCTGTCTACATGTCTGTTGGTCTGCATGTGTATGTATGTATGTATGTATGCAACGTCAGACAATGGCGACCGGATGGCTGTGCCTTCACGTCGCTCTGCTTGAATTTGCTGTCTGCCATCCATCCGTGGTCGATGTCCTCAAAAACAGTCAGTCCAGCAGCGCAAGGCGCTTGCCATTGATTGCTGAAGTGAAAGCTTCAGTCAGAGCTGCACGCTTGAGTGGAGTGATTCGGCGTGTGGTGAGCCAGTCAACGACCATGAGCAGCCCCTACCAATGGGTCAACACACAGTGCCACTGGACTTTTCCAGCCCAGAGACTTAGGTGCCCTTTGTTAAAGAAAAACTATGGAACATACTACAAACCACACAGGGGTTCGTAAAAAAGGACCCGAGGCCATCAACGGTCGTAATAACTCCTTTTATTTTCTATACTTCAACATGGGAGAGCTAGAAAAAGACTGGTCACTATACGTAGATGCAAAGACATCCAAAACAAATAACGTGATCTTCAACATTATCCCCACCTTGGAGTTTCTGTTCTGTAGAGACTCCAATAATAATAATAATAATAATAATAATAATAACAATAATGACAATGATATAATAATAATTAAAAAATGATAATAATAATAATAATAATAATAATAATAATAATAATAATGATAACAATAACTGACCCTTTTCTTTGAAAATATAGTTCACAGTCCCAACTGCGAAGAATAGTTGAAGATCCATTGGATGAGGTTTCTTTACATATTTATAGTGCCATCAATTACATGTATCAATTCAAAGTCATGTTCAGCATATTAGTTCAAAGTTATCTTAGTGCACATGTACTGAACAATTAAATTCATATTAAATCAACATGGGGGGAAGAGGCAGGAAATGGGAGGGAGGGAGAAGGGAACAGGGAAGGGGGAATGAAAACAAACTGTCAAATGTATGTATGGAAGTTTACAGATTCAATTTCACTGGTCTTATCTTAGTGCACATGTACTGAACAATTAAATTCATATTAAATCAACATGGGGGAAGAGGCAGGAAATGGGAGGGAGGAGAAGGGAACAGGGAAGGGGGAATGAAAACAAACTGTCAAATGTATGTATGGAAGTTTACAGATTCAATTTCACTGGTCTTATCTTAGTGCACATGTACTGAACAATTAAATTCATATTAAATCAACATGGGGGAAGAGGCAGGAAATGGGAGGGAGGGAGAAGGGAACAGGGAAGGGGGAATGAAAACAAACTGTCAAATGTATGTATGGAAGTTTACAGATTCAATTTCGCTGGTCTTATGACCTGATGTCCATATCTTGTCACTGAGTCATTGTTTTCAACTGATGAGTCAGAGCACAAGACTTCTTCACTGTTCATGTTCTCTGTGCTTTGACCGGTAGGCTCTGCTTCAGGTTCAGGACAAACAATGTCTGATGGCACATGAACAGGTGGTTGAGCATCTGGTGACCGTGCAGAAACTTGTGGAGTGTCATTGAAGGCATCAGTCACTTCAAGATCATGAACATGTTGAATAGATCTTTTCAGGATTCCACAGGCAGTTTTCACCTTAACAGACCGAATCAACCCATCCCGACCAGGATACACAGCTTGCACAATCCCCAAAGGCCACTCTAACTTGCTGCAACGTTCATCTCGGACCACAACAACAGAACCCACTCGGATAACCTTTTTGTTGACTGGACTACCTTTGCAAGGTGGGAGATTGCGTAGAGATTCATTAACCCAGCACAACCAAAATTTGTCCAATAGTTGTCTACGCAGCTCCTGTCTCTGAACTAAATCTTAAACTGTACAGCAAGATTTTCTACAGTGAGAACAGGTATCAACTCAGAATGCATTTTGTCCAGGAGGAAATGGGAAAGAGTCAAAGCAAACCCTGAGTCCACTTCATCACCAACAAATGTCAAAGGACGGGAATTGACGCAAGCTTCAACCTCATGAAGAACGGTTTCCAGTTTGACTCGTGTGAGTGATCTTTTGCCAGCTGATCTCTTCATAGCTGACTTTATAGCTCTGATTAGCCGCTCCCGCCAACCTCCCCACAATGGAGCTCGTGGTTGAATGAACTTCCAGTCAGGAGCGTCTGCACCAAAACTTTCACCAAATGATCCTTTGCAGCCACAAATCCTTTTGCATTATCTGACATCAAGACTGAAGGCATGCCACGACGAACAAAAAAATCTCCTCAAGGCAAAGACAGTAGCCTCACTGGACATGGACTCCACCAGTTCCAGATGCACTGCTCTGATCACCGCACAGGTAAAAAGAAGAACATAGAATTTCTTTCCAGTGAAATCACAACAATGCAAAGGTCCAAATGATCTAGTCCTGTAATAGAAAAGGGGCGGTGCTTGTTTCACTCTCAACTCCGGTAAAGGAGCCCAGGTCTGAGTACCAGGAGTGGCGTCTTGACGCTGGCATGACATACACTCTCGTTTCACACCTTTGCAGATACGCCTAGCACCTAGAATCTATACTGATGATTCTAGGCTGAACCAGCATGCTGTTCACACCCGCATGCTTCAAGGATTTATGAACCTGACAGGCTAGCAGTATACTGAAATGACTTTGGGTAAGATGACAGGGTGTTGGGCTTCATAGGGTAAACCTGAAAACTGAAGTCTCCCTTCAACACAAAGCAGACCATCCTTTCCAATGAACGGAGACAACTTCAAAATAGAAGACCCACGTGGTTCTGTTTGTTCACTTTGCAGCGCTTCCAGTTCCTTTGAAAATGCACACTTCTGCACTTACTTTAACAGTCTGAGTTTGGCATCACAGAGTTCAGCAAAGGACAAATCACCATGCTGATGCTGCTGTTTTGAGACTCTCATGTTGGACATGAAATGCAGTATCCAACCCATCACTCGCAACGCTCTTATCAGACTGCTCCACCTTTCAGTGTCAAGGATTTCTTTCATCTCAAGATCTGTCTGTGGTGCCCTAGTCGCAGCAGGCTGTCCTTCCTCCTGAGCCACAGCCATCAGCATGTGCTGAGTAACACAAGACCTTTTAGCTTCAGAACATATAACATCAGGAACATTTTGCTGAACTTCCTCAGACTTCCCACCGTTCAAGTCTTCCCTGCCACAAGCAGCTTTGTTTGACAGAAAGTCAGGACCCTGAAGCCAGAACTTTGACTTCAACAACAGCTCTCTGATCTGCTGAGATTCCATGGGTAAGTAAATCTGCAGGATTATCTTTGCCCGAACAAAGATTCCACAGTGCTGGACTAACAAGAGACTGAATCTCAGCAACTCTGTTTGCAACAAAAGGTTTCCACCTATATGGGTCACTCTGGATCCAAGCAAGAGTCACGGCTGAGTCTGTCCAACAGTGACAAACCACATCATGTAATTTCAAAGTCTGCTTCACATAGACCACCAAACGAGCACAGAGTAAGGCTCCCAATAGTTCCAGGCGTGGCAAATTCAGTCTTTTGAGTGGAGCTACTTTAGCTCGCGCAATCGCCAGAGACGAATTCCAGGTTCCATCCTGCATCTTCACATGCAAGTAAACACAAGCACCATAAGCAGACTGGGAAGCATCACCGAAGGCTTGCGACTGAAACACAGGAGCCCCTGTGTAATTCCGAGGAATTTTCCACCTTTTCAGATGCTCAGGACCTTTGGCCCATACTGTGAATTTTCCTTGTATGCTCACAGGCACAATATGATCCCAAGGTATCCCCATCCTCCAAAGTTCTTCAAAACATACATTTTGCTGTTGTGATGAAAGGTGTGAGAAATCCAAGTGGGTCAAATAACTTTGAGATGAGACTCAGGACTACCCTTTTTGTGACGCACAGATCACTAGGAACTGCGATTCCATCAAAGGAGAAACGATCCTGAGAAACCAACCATCGCATACCCAACACTTTGAAAGATTACCAAAGGGTACACGAGTGAATCTCATCTTTTTGATAACACCTCGATCATTCCAGAAGAATCGATGCACATCCCGATCTTCATGATTCAACTGGATTTGAAGAAATGCTTTTGTTGCATCAGCTAACAGAGCCACCTTCCATCGCCTGAACCGTACTAAAATTCCAGGTACGTCAGGTATCAGACTAGGACCTGTCTCCAAACAATCATTCAATGAAACTCCGTTGAACCCTTTGGCCGAAGCATCAAACACCAGATGAATCTTTGTTGTCAGACTAGACTCCTTGACCACTGGACGATGTGACATATAAATACTGAGTAAGAGTAAACCATCTCATCTTGTGGAACCTCTTCAGTCATGTTTTCTTTCAACATATCACAGAAAACCTCATGATATCTAGATTCCAATTCAGGATCCTTGCTGAGTTTACGACTCAAGTGATCCAAACGTCTGTGAGCTAGGTTTTCATTGTCAAGAAGCATGGGTCTCATATCCTCGGCCCTTCCATGGAAGAGACATCACATTTCTGTCTTCAGAGAACTGAACCTTTTTGTTGAAATCATCCAACACTGGATCAACTTCTGGAGACTCTTTGTCACATATGCCAACTGATTCCAAGTCCCCAAATTTATTCAAACTAGACTCTGAAATCTCCATGCAAAACAATTGGTGAGAAATACCAACTTCGTCGAAGACATCTTTGGTTTCAGGCAAAGGACCAGACAAAATCCAGCCAAACACTGACCGCTGAGCAACCAGACCCTCGGACAAGAACACCATCTCAGGTGTTATCAGCTTCCAGTAGGCATCAAGACCCACAAGAATATCCACCTTTACTTCCTCATGAATATCAACAAACTCAATGTTTTTGCCAAACGATGCCAGTACATTTTGAGGGATAGCTGGACGGTGCATGGGAGCACAAATAGTAGGAATCTCAGTAGCCTTCACAGACGCATTTCCTTCAGACCCCTGTAAATTTACACATTCCTCTATTCAGCATGGCTGATTTGATCATTGCCAAAGGCAGCATAAGCTAGATTTTGAGACCCGACCCACTCAGGTTGAATTCTATTCACTAGATCACTTGAAATGTAAGTTTTATCAGACCCAGTGTCAAACAAGACGACAGCTTCGGTGATTCCAAACTTTCCATGCACCGAAACACAGGCAGTTTGCAACAAAACATGGGAAGAAACCTTTTTCAGAGATAGTGTTCACACTTGGCAGATTTGCATTAACATTTGACACCACTGTGTTAGATGTGGGTGTGGTTGTACTAGACTGTACTACATTGACATCAGTGTTGCCGCTAGAGGGGAAATTGTGTCTTGGAACACACAGCAGAGCATGATGTTTTCCCTTGAATTTAGTACATTTTGCACAGCATTGTTTTGTATTTGTGTCCCTTTGCAGTGGACAGACAACGAAAGCATGCACCTGCACGCCGTGAAACATCTTTTCGGTCCCCCACTGGTGCCTTGGTATTGTCATAACAACGTTCCAGTGTGTGGCCATGACGCTGTCACAGTTCACAGATTAGAAGAGCAACCCCAGTTGTGTACAAAGATGTTGCAGTAGCCACAGGAACAAACTTGTCAAGCACTGAACTGCTCACACTCACACCATCTCTCAGAAAGGTTTGTGAATGCTCACTATGTTCTGTTTCCTTCTGCAGGAAATCTAACAGAAACTGTAAGTCGCTCTCATGCTGAGCACCGTCTCTTGCCCACTCCATGCGCAGCTCAGAAGGGAGGCGAGACAGAATGAGTGGCGTCAAAACAACCCCATACTGGCGTCAAAACAACCCCATACTGCTCTCCTGAAATACCCAATGATTCACGACTGCGAACATGTACCTGTAAATCATCAAATATTTTCCACACAAATGGAAACTGAAGGTTGACGAGGTACATTTATAGCAAACAACGTCTCAATGTGTGCAAAGGTAATAGGTTCAGGACGGCCAACCCGTGTTTTCAAAATATCACAAGCAGCTCTGTAGTTGGCAGCAGTCAAAGACAACCCTTGTACAGCTGCTTTAGCTTCCCCTTTGAGGAGCGACAAAAGATAGGAAAATTTTATATGCTAGGTAATTCACCAGCATCCATAACTGCCTGAAACTGCTCCCAAAAAGAAGTCCAACTAGTGACATATCCTGTGAAAATAGGTAATTCCAATTTGGGCAACTTTGCCTCCACATTTGCAGTAGACAAAACACCAGAACCCTTTTGATGAATGGGACCCATCACCACAATCACCAGCAGATTTACGGTTACGTACTGCAAGTAACTTTGCAGCTTTAATACGAGGCACTCTTGTATTTTCACGATACTCAACTGCTTCTGCAATATCACTGTTACTGATAAGTTCCGAAAGTTCGATTTCAAGCTCGACCGCTGACTGAACTTCATCTAAAATCGAAGCCTGCTGTCAAATTCTTTAATAGCGTCAGCAATTTCAACAGTGTTAACTTCAATATTCTCACAAAGTTCGGCCAGTCTTTTGCTACAACGATTGACCCACCACGGGCCGCCACACGTGCTCGGACAGCAGACTTCAACCGATCAGACGACTTGTTCGTATCAACAACGACGATCGAAACAATGAATGAAAGAAAAAAGAAATTAGATATTTTCTGGTACCGTTAGCCGCATACACAAAATAGCCGAAGTTAAGAGACACCTTTTCCCGGGTTCCGGCACCCAGATATGTTCAAGAAACTATGGAACATACTACAAACCACACAGGGGGTTCGTAAAAAAAAGACTCGAAGCCATCAACGGTCGTTAATAAATCCTTAATAACGAGTTAATAGCTCTAGTTGCTGCTAACGCCTCTGCCATTCCTACTTATGGAAGAAGAAACATCCCATTGCACCTAGGACAGGGTGCATCGTTTGTTCAAAAGTTTTGGATTGCCGATGCGATTCAACCAATCCTAGGCGCAGACCTTTTTGCTACCCAAAGGCTGGCTATTGATCTCACCAACCGATAATTATCTGGTGCCCCTGTACAGAGGTTTGGAGTCGCCCTATGGATCTTTCTCTGTCGACGGCGCTCAGTCTTGGCATTCTGGTCATGTGGAAGTGATTGCTTTGTCAGGGCGTAACAGCCTGGGTTTTTAATCCTAGTGATGTGTGAATACTGTTCAGCGAAAAAAGATTGACATGACTGTTTGCATTCGCTTTGCACGTGCAAAAACGCGCGCTTCCACGTTCATGGCGCCGGTGTGATATCATTTCTAGAGACACTGACCTGATTTGCACGTGCTGCACACTATGTCTAAAGCTGACTCTTGACCGCACGGAATATATGGTCGCGCAGCAGCGCACCTACAGTGCCATTAATTATTCACCCCTACCTACCCCCTCCATTTCCGTTTCTTTTGTAGCTCAGTGTATATATTCCACAAGTGGAGGGGGAGTTAAATTGGATCGATACACTCGGGACTTTGGACACGCGTTCTCAAATTGTGTGCGTGTGTGTGTGTGTGCGTGTGTGTGTGTGTGCGCGCGCGCGCGCGCGCGCGTGCGTGTGTGCGTGCGTGTGTGTGTGTGTGTGTGTGTGTGTGTGTGTGTTGCTGAAACTTTCTTTGTTTTTTTCTCTACCGTTTCTTTGCATCACCCTTCTCCCACTTTATTCCAGTCGTGCGATAATGGTTGCAGGTACTCAAGTACTCTCCTCTGGGAGAGTGGCGCAGTGGCCCTTTTCCTGCCCTCATTACCCCACTGGACAGTGAATATGGATTGTACGTGTTGGGACAGCAGTCGCAGTCGGTATGTCTGGCCCAGTTGTTTCGATTTGAGAGACGGCTTTGTATGTGAACTGTCTTCTAGTTCACACGATTACCATAACAACACACCAGCCATGCTCCACTTACCGAGCAGCAAGACCACTTTAGTTAGTCATTTCGAAACATGTCCCATGCAGCACCTGACTCACCATCTACTGGCCTGTGATGTGAAGAGTCAGTGCAGGGGCCTGGAGAACACTGAGACATGGTACAGGGCGACTTGCAGTATGTCCCAGGGACTGAAACAGCCTTACTTTTATTGTGACATGTCTTGGGAGTTCGTGCCTTACAGCCTGGTGTGTGATTTTCGACAGGATTGCATTGACGGACGTGACGAATCTTTTTGTGAGCACCCTGCATGCAAGGAAGGCATGATACACTGTGGACAGGGGCAGGTCTATGTTGCTAAGTTTCTGAGAAAACCTCTTCCTCTTCTTACAGTCTGTTCCTCCAGATCCACTTTAGTCTCTGCAGCAAAAATCATGGCTTGTCACCAAGTCTTTATGTTTCTTGAATCTCATGTTCCTGCTCAGAACTAGGATCCAATACCGTGACCCAAAGCCAATCGCAGATTCGTACCCCAACATCCTGGTTGTTGTTGTCCATACGTGAATGCTTAATATTCGACTTCAATTTAACCCTGTATTTTTACCATGTGATCTCATTTGCTGTAAGGGAACACATTTGTAGGTTTATCAATCACGTCCATACACATATCATCTCGAGGGCGTGCAAGAATATCACATAGCATGATTTATTTATAGGCAATACACCGGAACATGGCACAAACATCGAAAGGTTCTGTGTTCTCTAAACAGAAATGCACTGTTGAAATGATGTAAAAAAAAACTTGTCGAAGAATGTGATCAGCTGGCTTGGACAGAACGAATGTGCACAATATCGTGTTCGGTGTCAGAATCCGTTTCACGAAGGTATCTCTGCATGCGGACTAGTCCCATGTACGCTACACTTCATCAGTTAAGTTGCAGTGCACTGAATTCACAGCTGTGAGAAACACTGATAACTAAGGTCAAACAATTTCAGACGAAAGTCTCCTTGATACCACTTAGCAGACGTCTGACCCGTGCGTTCACACGACCCAGCTGGTCTAATCGTGTGTACCTATCCAACATTGTCTGCGTCTCTATTATAGTTCAATTTGTATATTTACAGAGGTGTGTGTGTGTGTGTGTGTGTGTGTGTGTGTGTGTGTGTGTGTGTGTGTGTGTGTGCGCGCGCGCGCGCGCGCGAGCGTGTGTGTGTGTGTGTGTGTGTGTGTGTGTGTGTGTGTGTGTGTGTGTGTGTGTGTGTGTGTGTGTGTGACAATAATGGTAATAATAATAGCAACAACAACAACAACAACAACAGCGACTGCAACGATAAAACCAATAACGGTGATGACGATGACGACGATGATGATGATGATGGTGGTGGGTGCTGGTGGTGTTGGTGGTGAAAAAAAACACACGATAATTATGAAAAGAATAGTTGGGATGATAGCGATGACGACAAAGACGACAAAAAAAAAAAGATGCAAAGCATATAAAGGTACTCCCAGTTTATCTTGAATACGCGTGAGATTCCATAGAGAAAATTAATACAAAAAAAAAAAAAAAAAAAAAAAAATGGGCCGTTATAGCCGTTAGTAACGGCTATAACGGTAAACATCGGCCATCATCAGTGACCTGTAATGAACATACCTACACATTTTCAGAATGATCGGCCAAATACTTTCTGGGATTTTCCATAAAGAAGAAAACTGTTTTGGGCTGTTATAGCCGTTAATCAGGCATCACCCGTGACCCATAATGAACATACCTTCAAATTTTTCAGAAAGATCGGCCGAGTACCTTCTAAGATATTCCATGAAGGAAAAAAAACCTGTTATGGGCCATCATAGCCGTTAGTAACGGCTATAATGGCTAAAATAACACATCGGGCATCATCCGTAGTCCATAATGAACATACCTTCAAATTTGCAGAAAGATCGGCTGAGTACATTCTAGGATATTCCATAAAGAAAGAAAAAAACGTTATGGGCCGTTATTGCCGTTAGTAACGGCTATAACGGTTTAAGTAAAACATCAGGCATAATCGTGACCCATAATGAACATATCTAAATTTTCAGAAAGATCGGCCAAGTACTTTCTAAGATATTCCATAGAGGATATAAAAACCGTTATGGGCTGTTATAGCCGTTAGTAACGGCGATAACAGTGAAAATTAGCAAATCAGACATCATTCATGACCCATAATGAACATACCTATTAACATTCAGAAAGATCGGCCAAGTACTTTCTGAGATATTCTATAAAGAAGAAAAAAACTGTTATGGGCCGTTAGAGCCGTTAGTAACGGCTATAACGGTAAAATAATACATCGGGCAGGCATCATCTATGACCCATAATAACATGCCTACAGATTTTCAGAAAGATCGGCCAAGTACTTTCTGAGATATTCCATAAAGAAGGAAAACCGTTATGGGGCCATTATGGCCGGTAGTAACGGCTATAACGGTAAAATAACACATCGGGCATCATCTATGAACCATAATGAACAGGCCTACAATATTTCAAAGAGAATGGCCAAGTACTTTCTAAGATATTCCATAAAGAGTTAAAACCGTTAATGGCCGTTATAAACGGTAAAATAGCACATTGGGCATCATCCGTGACCCATAATGAACATACCTACAATTTTTCAGAAAGACCGGCCCAGTAGTTTTGTCTGGAGCGAGTGGAACACATTTTGACCACGGATGGACAGGGACACACACACACACACACACACACACACACACACACACACACAGAGAGAGAGAGAGAGAGAGAGAGAGAGAGAGAGAGAGAGAGAGAGAGAGAGAGCATTTCTTTTTTGTTCCCATTGTAAAGTGCTCCATGTTCTATAAGAACTGGGAGTACAAAATAAGAAACAACAACAACAACAAACAACAACAACAAAAACCAGCAACAGCAATCATAAGAAGAATAGCACCAACATTGATAATAAGAAAAACAATGACAAAGGAAAAGAAGTAAATAAGTATAATAGAAAGCATATTGCAGAAAGCCTAAAGCAGAAAGCACTTTACATAAGAAACGTAGTAAGATGAGGTTTTAAAAAGTATGTCATCTCACTTGACGTGTGTTTATTCGCATCATCAGCATCAGTGCCTAACCGCTCACCTCAACTGGTTGTATGTGATGTTTGATAAAAGGTAAATCCGAAACGGGAACAGTTTCCAATCATGCAAAATCAATCCAAAACACCTGAAAATGTTCACCTCAAATCAACGATAGTGGAAGTACTCAGGCAAATCCTAGCAATGCTTGCCACACTGACTATGGCTACTTCCAGGTACAGTCTGGCTGCAGGGAGTTAGTCAGGTTGATTGAACTATACCGGTTTGTTGCTTAATATATCACGTGAAAGCAGCGACAATTATTTTGACTATGAAGCTCACCACGGCAGAGGTTGCAGTGCTAGGGACGTCCTTAGTGATATACTTATCGCTTCTGTCCAAATTGTTCTGCGTCAGAGAGATCTCCCTCTCCCCTCAGCGGAAAGTACATACGCACATTTTAAACGAAATGCTGTCACCAGATGATTATGTAACTTGCCAGCTTTTTTTCTTTTCTGTTTCTATCTTTCTTTAATTACTTGTTTATGTTTCCATGTATTTTTCAATTGTTTATTCACTTATCTATTTCACTTCAGTCTAATCCAATTGGAAATGCCTTTAAACTGGATCCATTTTCTATCAAATCGGAGATCAAATGAAAAAAAAATCCCCTGGAAACTCCAACATCACAACTGACAGAACATCCCTGAACAAGGCATTGATGATGATAATGTGGGATTCCAGGCAAGTCCCAACACTTCATAGCATAAATGCGATAGAGTTATTTCGTAACACGTTATGCATAGTGGAACCTTCACACTTATCGAAAAGTCAAAAGTGTGTACAGGAAGGGGCCCATGTGTATGAGAACAAACTGAATTCTTTGTCTTCGGTCAACAGTTGCAGATAGTATGAATTTGAAACCGTTCATTATGACTGCCCAGTGCTTTCATCAGAGATCCTTGATAACACCATGTCTTTTGGCTTTCTGACCTCTGCAGAACACAGATGCACTGAAAATGTTTCTTGAATTTGTGGCATTGTAGGCATCAAGATCAACCAGACCATTGACTTGAATGCCAGCATGACTTGAAAACTCAAGCAAGAACAATTTTGTTCCATTCATATTTGAGAGAAGTGTATATCAAACAGTTTAAGGAAGTTAAGGTTACATCCAGCAATGGCTTCCAAAGCAGAAAGGGGAGATGGAAGAAATAAGAAAGGTCTTATGATATCCACCTCGTTTGCAAAGGCAAGTGCTGCGAGTTCAGCAGTGCATTTGTATTTATCAGACGGAAGATTATGTGAATGAATCGTGAAGAAGAGCAGCACGAAAACTCTTTCAGATCTGAAGCCATAAGTAGACATTCTTTGAAGAAATCGAAATGTTGTGTACCAGAGGCTTGGTGGAATCCTTTGTGGAAAGAAGCAAAATAAAAGATAATGTACTATGAATGCGTCTTCTGTCAGACTGTAATGCCAACAGCATTTATGTTCACATTTATAAGACTAGTCTGTAATATGTCCTATTCCTTTATTTTGGCTTTTTAAAATGTTTCTTTATTTGCTTTTTTACAATTAGAGGTTTTAAATGTTGTGGACGATGTTAACCCCTGATGGCTGTTGTTCAGTGTGTGCATATAGAACAAAAATGTGATTGGATCAAGCACTGCATGAATGACCATGATGAGAAAAAATGTTTTGGGACAAGTGTTAAAGCTTCTATAATTAGTCCCCCAGCTGTGGTCAATTTTGACAAACGTGGAGGATTCTCAGTAACTTCATTACCAGAAAACACCACCACACAGTGCCCCAGACACTCACTTTCAGTGTCACGATGATGGCTATTGTCTCCCTGTGTACGTTAAATGCAATGACATGAACGACTGCCCGGGTCATGAGGATGAAGTTAACTGTGAGAATTACAAGACGTGCCCAGGGTATTATCGATGTCGTGACAAGAAAAGAACACTGTGTGTGCACGTGAATCACATATGTGATGGTTTGCCGCAATGCCCACTTCATGATGATGAACTGACATGCAATATGGTTTGTCCTGACTCGTGTGTTTGTTATGGTCTTGCCTTCATTTGTAACCGTACTTTTCTAGTCAGCTCGTTCCCCCAAGTACGTTACCTTGACGCCAAGGGTACCGGAATGCCTCTGAGCGACATCACTCATAACACCATGCTCATCCACCTGGGCGTACAGGCATGTGGGTGGAAGACGTTGACAGACGTCATTTTCCCCCAATATTCACAGTGTGGACCTCAGTGAGAATCTACTTCATTCAGTCAGCTTCAGCCACTTTGCAGGAATGCCTCAACTTAGAATATTGAATTTGGCAGGTAATCCTATGTCTGTTGGTATTTCCTATGCACGCAATCGCCATGTGCATCCATCACTGATGATCTTCAATATTTCCCATATCCAGTCAGATTCTTTGAACATGAGTGCGTTATCATCTCTTATGCCAAAGTTGCAAGTCCTGGATTTGTCAGGGAATGGGATTGAGACTATGCAAGGACAGTGCTTGTGTAGTGATCTTCAGTTCCTAACTTACAGGGTTGTCCTATAAATGATTTCACTCCAGATTTCATGACATTCATGACAAATCTGAGGTATGTTTTGACAGACAACTTTAAATTGTGTTGTTCTGTAGTTTTACCAGATAATTTTCTGGGCAAGTGTTTGGCCCCTTTCTAATGAAATCTCGTCATGTGATCACTTGTTAAAATCTGTTGCTTACCGTTGTGCTTTCTAATTTTTGCTTTTCTTGCTGTTCTTGGAAACTGTGGTTGTTTTGTTTACCACACTTATCTTTTGTTGCACAACACCAATGCTTGTTTGGCAGTGTTTGTACTTCACCTGTGTATTTCTGATTTTTTGATGGGAGTGCATCTGGTCTTCATTTGCGTAGCAGATTGGATGTATGCTGGTGCCTACATTTGGAACGACACTGGATGGAGATATAGTGTAGCTTGTAGCATTGCTGGGTTCTTGGCAATGTTATCGTTGGAACTGTCAGCCTTCCTTATCTGTTTAATCACGTTTGACCGTTTCCTTGCGCTTCGTTTTCCTTTTAGTCGAATTCGGTTCGGAACTACGTCAGTTCACGTAACCTGTGCTGCCATGTGGGCACTATGCCTCACATTGGCAATGGCACCTCTCTTGCCTGTAGCATCTCACTGGGAGTTTTTTTCCATCAGACAGATATCTGTGTTCCACTGCCTGTCACAAGAAGTGACTTTCCTGGACACGTTTATATCGTTCAGTATCATGATCGTCTGCAACCTTATCCTCTTTCTCATGGTGGGTATTGGTCAGGTACTCATCTACCAGTTGGTGAGGAGTAACACTATGTCTGATCTATTGAAAAAGGCTAAACACGAAGCCACTGACAACGCTCACTCTAAAGAAGTAAATATCGCCAGGCGTCTCCTGTCAGTTGCGGCGTCGGATTTTCTGTGCTGGTTTCCTGTTGGTCTGTGTGGGGTCCTGGCTACCTGTGGTGTTGACATTCCAATGGGGCTCAATGTGGGAATGGCCATTTTTGTGTTGCCACTCAATTCAGCAATCAACCCGTTCCTCTACACTTGGAACATTCTTCTTGAGAAACGGCGAAATGCGCAAGAACTCCGTTTTCACAAACTGTTACGAGTTCGGAAACATTGAGAGCACTTGGTGGAAAAGAAGCGAGAACATGCATCTGCTGACTGTCTTTCAGTAAACGAATCGTGAAGTGCACTGTGTTATGACTGATGAAAAACAACAAACATCTCTGTACATGATTTATTGTTCGTAACAAAATACAGCTTGAATGTTTGAACGATCATCAGGAAAATTAAAGTTTGGGAAGAGCTGAATAGGAACGGGCTTTCAAACAACAAAGAACCCCTCTCTCCTTTCTCCCATTCCCTATCCTACCATGCTTTTCTTTTTCATCCTTATGGTAGAGTTTTTCCTTCTCTTATCATGAAAGCATCTGGATGTTCAGGTTCTGCTTCGTAAAGAGACATAAATATTCCACTGATAATGTGATTGAGGGCGCGCTGCTTTTTATCACAAGCATAGAATTGACGATGGCAAACCTATGTAGATAACTAGAGTGTTAATGACAGGAGGAGAGTTAGTGTAGAACAGATATCGTGCTGACAATGCTCCATTGTGGTGGAGTGAGAGGGGAATCATACAACACCTAGAAGACAGAGAAGAGAGCTGCACAGCACGGAACAGTTCCAACAGAGTGTCGATCTGCTCCATTCATATCTGAAAATGACATCCTTTTTTTAAGAGAAAGTATACCTTTTTTAGATAAAAGAAATAACTCCCTTTCTGCTTTTTTGTTGTAAGTCTCTGAAGATAAACTGTCAACTTTTATGCCATAAGATGTAAATTCAATCAAAGTAGATTACTCCACAGACCGCTATCAACTCGTGACAGTTATTTCACAGTGCCTGTGTTCAGTGGACAGTGTACACTGAAATGAATGTGGGAAGTCTGGTCTGGCTCTGCTGTTTCATGCAGATTCGCACCACACATCCGAAGCAAAAACTGGATAGTTCTGTTCTAGTCCCACATTACATCAGTTTTTTTTTTTTTTTTTCATTTTTCAATCATTAGCAATCCAAACTCTATAATGGTGTCGCAGAACGCTCCTGGATCTACCATTTGGTAATGATCGACATCATGGATCCAGAGACTGAAATCCTAGAGGATCGTCTATAGGCCACGTTTCATCTTTTCACATGCTGTGATTGAAAGAGGTAGACAAGGTTTGGCGTAACCTTACTGTCAGCTATTTGCCTATTCTTCGCCTTTCTTACCCCATGCAGATGCTACATAAAGACATATGAGATGGAGGTGTGTGTGTGTGTGTGTGTGTGTGTGTGTGTGTGTGTGTGTGTGCGTGCGTGCGTGCGTGCGTGCGTGCGTGCGTGCGCGCGCGCGTGCGTGCGTGCGTGCGTGTGTGTGTGTGTGTGTGTGTGTGTGTGTGTGTGTGTGTGTGTGTGTGTGTGTGTGTGTGTGTGTGTGTGTGAAAATTACCTTCTTTACCCTGTTTTGTACAACGTTTACACTTAAGGCGTTGCAGACCTCAACAATAACGGATTCGTGCTTGAGTGTTAACACTAGCAGATGACGGCCAGATCTACAAAACATCAAAGAATGCTCACGAAAGAACGAACGCAGTTCAGCAACAGTTGGACAACATTGCTCAGTGGTGTCAGGAAGCTAGGTCGTCCATCAAGACTACAAAAGCATCGACATTAGTCTGCACTCTCAACAACAAGACATTAGGATAAGTATCCTCACCAGCTTCCTTCAATCGTATATCAATTGAGTCAACTAACAACCTACGCTCTTTGGGTGTAAGCTTTGACAGTATGCAAACCTTTAGAAAGCATTTTGAGAATACTGTTCTTAAATGCAAAAAGGCCTATCTGCATTTAACATCGCCATCTCTATCGACTGTATCAGGCACTTGTACTCAGTGTGATAGATTATGGATTAGGGCTTACAACACTGTCCAACAGCAATCTTCTAAAATTAGAAAAAAATTGAAAATGAAACAATAAGATTGATCCTGGGAAACACGAAGGACACACCAGTTAAAAAAACTATGCGATACCTGCTCGACCTTCCTTCAATGCTG
>JADBJO010001563.1:5000-7500 GCA_016801955.1 Conus betulinus | reverse complement strand
TTCATTATCTTGTTCCAACGTACATTGATTTCATTGGGATCGAATGAACGGTTGTTGATTTACAGACAATTAAACAGAGGATGGGTCGAAATCAAAGTTCGCAAAATCTGTTCAGTTCACAAAATCATTTCAATAGTGGGTGTGGCCACCGCCATTGGCGAGACATTCCACGCAGCGACTCCTCATCGAGTTGACCAGTGTTCTGATGACCCTCTGAGGGATTCTCTGCCATTCCAGTTGCAGCATTTGGAAGAGATCCTGGCGGTCTCTGGGAGGTGGATGGTTCTCCTTCACACGTCTCCCCAACTCATCCCACATATGCTCGATGGGATTGAGGTCGGGACTATACGCCGGGAAGATCATCCTGTTGATGCCGGCCTGCACAATGAAGTTTTCGGCCACCCGGGCCCTATGTGGCCGAGCATTGTCGTCTTGGAAGACTGCCATGGGTCCTATCCGTTGCATGGTCGGAACAACGAAAGGCGCCAGGATTTCATCCCGATAGCGGATGCCTGTGAGGTTTCCATCAATATGGTAGAGTGGTGTCTTGTGGTGGAGGCTGAAGGCACCCCATACCATAACAGATCCTCCCCCAAAGGCCCTGGTCTGGCGAACAGCTGCATCAATGTAACGTTCACCAACACGCCTCCAAACTCTAGTTCGGCCGTCATTGTGTTCAAGACTAAACCGCGACTCATCTGAAAAGAGGACCTGGGACCACTGTTGTTGGTTCCATCTCACATGACGATGGCAGAAAGCTCGGCGAGCCAGCCTATGGGCTGCTAGCAGTCGTGGTCGAACAGCTGGGCGACGTGATCTGAGGCCGAAGTGGTGAAGACGGTTTCGTATGGCTTGACGGCTGAGGATGGTGTTATTTGCCATACGAAGCTGCCTTTGGATGCTGGTGGAAGTGGTATCCCGCTGCAATAGGGCCTGCCTCTCGATGAAACGATCTTCTCTGGAGTAGTCTGCTAGGCCGACCTGACCTGACCGTGGCCTCTCTTCAACGCTGTTGGTCGCCCTAAAACGCTGATTCAGTCTAACAATAACTGAATGATGCACACCAAGTCGTCGCGCGCGCCACTTCAGCCTTTGCAATGCCATCTTGTATCCACGCAATCGCCCTGGTTTTGTCAAAGGTGCTAAGTTTTCTTCGTGGTGGCATGGTGAGAAAAGGGCTGACAGTAACCAACCCCGCTTAAACAGCCAAAAGAAGGGGCATAAAAACTCACTGAGAGACTGCTCTTGCACGGGAAAAAAGAATTTTTCATTTTACACATCTTGTGTCGCCAGCAAGCTTGATGCAAAACAGGCACAGTTAACGCAACTTTGCACTTTTTATCCCGCGCGGTAACGAGGTCACCAAGACCCCCGTGCGCACTACCAGTTGACACAGGCTGGATTACACACTGCTGTGTGAGATTCCATCATTGGTTGCCGCATAACAAAAAAAAAACATGTTTTTTTGAAGGGATGAATCAACCCCCTGTGTGCAAAGGCCTGTGCTCTCCTATTTTCTGATCAACATTACGGATGTCTGCATCTCTTGGGCCTGGTTTAGTCCGGGTATATCATAACACTAAGAATAGAATGCTGCCCTAAACGAACGCATGCATTTTTTTTCTTTGTTTGTTTTTGTTATCTTCAGCCTGCAGTCAATCTAAATTCAGCCAGTCCCCTCAACCTGTTATGATTTAACAGGATTTTTTTTTCGCATCTTCCTCCTTCAAACTGCCCTGCCCTTTGTCACATTTACATTAATAAATCCTTCAATACGCACCGTTCACATCACACTGAACATTTTCAGGTTGAGTCACAGGAAACATGCATGTTGATCACATCAGTTTTTTTTTTATATCCAGTACAGATTGTCCACTGAACATGACCACTTCGAATTCACTGCTGTAAATTCATATCCAGGCATAGATAGTAACGATTTGTACAGACGTGAACGTTGACGTTTCATATATGGTATATAATGCGATACATTAGAAAAGGATACAAAAAATATTCAGTTTGGACCAACAATTACTTTACCTAGAAGAAAGGAATTCTGGTTTTTGTCATGAGTGCAGATCGAAACACCGTTGTACTTTAGCAGAGGTGTGCATCTCATTCAGTGTCTTTTCTGGATATTGTATAATTTCCATCCCAGTCCATCACAAAGCGGTGCTGCCAGCAGAATGTCCGTTCTGCGCTGAGTCCACATCCCTACTCCACCCTTAACAGTAATTGTGCACCGTTAAAAAAAAAGAAATCTATCACAGAATTCGATGCTGTTTTGTTTGTCGGTTGGCTGTTGTTGCATGAAAAAAACAAACGTTTTGATGAACCGAAATATTGCAGCTAATTCGTGGGTGTTGTGTGGCTTCGACTTTTTGTCTTCCTGAAAGTAATCCATTGCTCTTAGTCATATATTCAGAGGAATGTTCTCTAACTCTTCCATAAACACACACGCACGCACGCACGCACGCACGCACGCACGCACGCACGCACACAC